>VZTM01010078.1:254045-386979 GCA_013400555.1 Jacana jacana | reverse complement strand
TAATGAGATACAGTTAATGGTGGAGCATGGACTCTGTTGCATATTTTTTTCCACTCATTAATTGAGGCGCCCCACAGCACAGATGCACACACCATCCACGCTGCAGTTCTGACCTGTAAGAATGCAAAGATGTAATAAAAAATAAGCAAAAGTCCCCTTATTTGCACTAACAAACCACATCAGTGAAAAGATCACCAATGTTTATCAGGATGCTGAGCCAAAGAATGAGACTTTTCAGTCCAGCCTAAGTTTATTGATAATTAAGGATTACCTGTTTAAAGCAATCAAACTTCTCCTGTCTGCTCTCACAGAACTGCCTGTCTTGTCCAGCCCTAGAGCATGCTTTTCCAGACCTTCTGTATGGTCCTTCTCTGAACACGCATGACTACAGATGAGGCCTCACCATGAATTATCTCAGTAATCATACAATTCCAACTCTTAAGCATGAAGAAATAGAGAGGAACCCATAGGATTACACAACTTTATTTACATGTCCCAAATGCCAGGGTGAATTTCAAGGGTCTTCTCCTACTTCGATTTTGCAATGTCATTGGTAACTTGCAGAGATGATTTACCTCCTTGAGGGGCTTAATCAAATTCAGATACTTGAGTGTTTATAGAGCAAAGGCATATCAAAATAATTTAGCTGAATAGCTTTTGGTCCAGTCTGAAGTTTTTAGATACATAAAGGAAAACTAAGGAAGTTCCATCAATTTACCCAAAGTAATCAAGCTACCTATTTCTCATTAGTAAAGGTTGAATATCGAGGTTCCTGTTGTCATGGTTCTCACAACCATATAGCTGCATGTTCCACGTTTCATAAGACCAAATGTTGATAAGAAACTGGAATTCTAACAGGACCCACAATTTCTACACCACTTTGGTTTTAGCTAGTTATTCTAACTACTAATAATTGCTGTCCACAGTCATTGGCCAAACTGTATTTCTAAGCCTTGAAAAGTTCATTTCCTGCTCCGACTTAAAAAGTTTTCTTTTTAAAATTAATCTTCATTGTCTTTTTCAGCAATAAACAAGTGATATTATTTACTTCTATTATATTCAGAAGTGTCACATAGCCTCTGAGAACCAGCTCCCACTTCCCCTCTGCGCCTAACATGTTGGCTTCTAGTTTATTTTTCTCTTCTTCCATTGCTACAGTAGTGCAAATAATGAGGAAAAACATATTATGACCAAGAAAACTGTAGTCCCTCTGTCCTTATGCTCAGTGTCTTCATTCTCTCTGCTAAGGTTTGAGAGAGAAAAAAAGAAATTAAATTGAACTTCCCTCAGAGCGGGCCAGGTTCTCACTGCCTAAAGAAAGGGAAGTGGGAATGCCTTACCGGGAGCTGGACAGAAAAAGGTAACACCATGCAACCCTTTTTATGCTTCTTTCATTTTTATTCTTGCAGTAGGGGTAGAGTTATATGGAATTATAGGAGCTGTACACAGAGGTTGGGTTTCCTAAGCTTGGGATTTTTTCAATCGCCCTGAAATGCATCTTTATTCGTACCCATTGTGTCTCCGCTAACACAAACAGGTATCACGCTGGCATTCAGCTAAGTAATTCTTTTGTCATCCACAGATGGACAGGGGCTTACGTGGCTAAGAAATGAAATAAAAGCTAAATCCCTGCGCTTGATAAAGCTCTGCTTGTTTTCTCTTTCATGCAGGATTACCGAGTGAACATCTTTCTCCGCCAGAATTGGAACGATCCGCGCCTCGCCTACAGCGAATATCCAGATGACTCTTTAGACTTAGACCCATCTATGCTGGATTCAATTTGGAAACCCGATCTGTTCTTTGCTAATGAAAAAGGTGCCAACTTTCACGAAGTTACCACAGACAATAAGCTGTTGCGAATTTTCAAAAACGGGAATGTGCTTTACTCCATCAGGTGAGTCTCCAGCCAAATCATTGGGTTTTCAATGTCTCCTCCTTCCCTAATTGTATTGGAACAATCCAGACAAGAAAATAAATGAGAAGGTTCTTGGTCCTGATTCAGCAAATATTTAATATAAAATATTTACTGGAGCATAAGGTGAAGTCCAGGTGCTTCTTCTCTGAAATAATTTGCCATGTTATTAACCTACTCATCAGATTTTGCTTTTGGAACCATTTTTAGTACTTAGCACCTTGGACTCTCCCCCTGCAGCTCTGTCACTGTTAGGCTAAACACAAGCTATAGCAAGGAACCAAGAAGCTTTGCAGTGGAAAAAAAACAGGGTAAAAGAAATATACGGCCACTTACTGCCCAATTCCCTTTAGCCCCAATGCCAAAACCAGGGGAATGGGGTTAAGGGAGTAAGATTCTGGAACTGCCCTTCCAGGAAAGACTTATGTGTAAGGAATTGAACTCAAGCCCCTCAGGATTTGGGGGGAAAAATTCTATCAGCTGAACTGGTACAGGGGTTTAAGGCAAAATTTCCACTCAAGGAAAGGTTCAGTCATGACGCCGACCGGTGAATGGACACCTAAATACGGCCAGAGAAGGAAAACACGTGCCTTCACTTCTTGTATTTTCTTTCTCGTTCCACTGAGAAATTTTACTCTATAAGATAAGCTATTGTATTGATATAAAATGTAAAAATACTTCTTCTGCCTGTAGGTTGCAAAGGATTTCAGAGGAAGTATCAGGGCTAACGTGAAACACAGCTGCAGTTCAAAATTACAGGCATATTTCAGTCTACCATCAGTATCAGAAAATGTTGTCTTAAACCTTTGTGCTGACAATTCAGGCACCTTATTTTTAGGACAATAACACATAAATGACTTTGCCACCATGATTTGCAGCTGACATCTGCTACGAAATTCTTGCAAATCTGAGTAAATTGTCTGTCAAGGATTTGAAATACTGCAACAGTGCAATCATGCTGCTGTAGCACAAAAAAAGCACACTGTTGATGACTTCTCTGAAGTTAGGCAACCCTACTGAAAACTTCTCTTCCTGAAAGTCTGTAATAATCTTTTTCCACATTGTCGTACCAGGCTGAGTGAGTGGAATCGGTTCACCTAATATACATCCCTTTGTTGAGAGCTAAGGAAAAAAAAAGTGTATTTTCTTCCATTTCTAATGACTTCCAGTGTTTTCATACATTCTTCCTCTGTAGTTCTATGGGGGTTTTTTGTGCTACATTTTTAATATTTTTTTCTTTTTTGTGTTCTTTCAGATTGACCTTAATACTGTCCTGTCCGATGGATCTCAAAAATTTTCCAATGGATGTGCAAACATGTATAATGCAGCTGGAAAGCTGTAAGTTTGCATAATGTTGTAATTATCCTAGAAATACTTTTGCAGGGATTATAACAGCTATGCAGGAGGTAGCAAGATTCCTGGCACTGGTACAAGAACAAATTTTCAAAAAAGTATCTTCTATTTTACCAAAAGGACCTGTGAAATATACGTGGTTTTCAAAGGAAGAGATTCTTTCATCTTTCAACAGTTTTGTGTAAATCTTAAAACTAAACTTAACTTCCCAGTGCCAGTTTAACTTGAGATAAAATTTATGGATATGGATTCACCTTCAAGTCTTCCCTATGTTCACACATACAAGGGGACAGTAATATGGGAGAGCATAGAGGAAACAGGAGAGTAATTTACGTCATTTATATGAATATCCTGAAATTGGTAATAACTTGATGTCCCAAAAAGCTGAAAACAAGACGCTCTATACAGAGTCTCTGCTCTCCCTATTCCTGTCTATGTCTCAGAGCTTCATACCTGTAGTTTTCAGCTAATCACGCAGAAGGAGATTAGGAAAAGGGTTTACTACAAGGGAGAACCATAGAAGATTGCACAGCATATATATGGATAGACATATGTGCCCATGTCCTTCCATAGGGTACGTCACCAACACAGCCCTCACCCCCTCAACTGGGGCAGTGCTGTGGATCAGTGGGAAAAACCCCAGAAAAGCTTGGGAAGGGCTGTAGAGCCCATGTGTTAAGAGGCAGTAGTCATCCACACAAGGTACATCTGGCTAGGGACAAAGTGTGAGGAAGGTCTTGTCATCAACCACAACTCTGAAAATATTTCTAGCGTCTTCCAAAGACTCAGGGCTTTGAGGAATTTGTAGCTGCCCAAATAGCTTGATCCTGAAAACCCCCAGCAAAAGACAGAAAGGAGAAAAGAAACCCACAAGGGTTTTCTAGCCTGGAGAAGGTCTGACGGTTTGTCCAAACCCGGGGTTACACTAGAATTTCAATGGAAAAAAGCGAAACCACAACCCCATGAGATTTAAATAATCTCTTGGTAAAGCTCTATTTGCATTATACACAACATGCAGAGGAGAGCAGGGGAGAAGGGAAAACCAGCTTAGACAAAACAGGCTTAGCAGAATTATCTTTCAGATAACCGCGAGACCGGTTCGGCGAAACGAAATTAGCGGTGTTTCACTCAACCCATCACACATCGTACTGGCCATCCCCGTAGGTGGAACATAAAACAGGATGGAAAGTGCTGAGCAGCTGCCTCATTTCACCACACACACACAGAAGGACAAAGCCAACCGTCCTGTTGAGCTGAGCCAACGCTGGGTAGAGGCAGAGTTACGCTTTAACTTCGCATTTTTCCTGGGATATGACGTATTTGGAAATTGCCTTTTCCCCTTAAAACGAGAGGGCTTTAGAAGAGGTTCCTAGCAGAAAAATCCTCCTAACAACGTGAGGAGCAAAAATAAAATAAAGCATTCTTTGTAAGATTCCAGCAATCTGAAGTTTGTGGAAATTAATGACAGGACAAAAAGAACTAAATACTAATTAACCATCCTAATTTCAGATCTAGATTTACATCTTCAGGGTCAATAAGTAAAATATTTCAGAAAACAATTTTCTGCATATGGAATGAACATACTGGATTATTTGAGATGTGTCATAGATCAGAAATACAACCTGCCTAATTTGATTAAAGTAATTTTTGCGGGTTGTTTTACTCTTTTAATGGAACAAAGTAGCATCTAAGAGAAGGGAAACGCACTATCTGTCAGTCAGGATGGGGGAGCTGGTTGTTGTAAGGGTAATGGTATGCTTTTACAACAGAATTGCAGGCTGCACATGAACGCCAGATGTAGCTTTCAGTACAGTGGACACGTGGCAATATTAAAAAGCGGGGTTTTAATCTGAGGGCAAGGGCTGAATCTGACAACAGAGATTTTCTGGACTAGAATCGAGAGGGAGTTATTTGCTGCAAAGGTTAAGGAATTTAGGGCAATATTATACATTCAGCATTTAAGCACAGCTCCACAGTCAACCCAAGAGGATAATCCTATTAATAACCTAGGTCACCTTTCTAATTAATGTGACTAAATAAAGGCTAATGAGGCAGTTGTATCAGAGTACACCCCGATGGCAGGTATATCCACTAGACACGACTGTGCTTCAAACAGAAAACATCACAGCGCTTGAACAAGCAAAAGTTCTCATTTTTTTAAGAAGGTGTGTTTAAAAAGTTATGAAAATGATGCTTCAACAACTTTATAGAGCTCAGCTGTATTTTTCCTCCCAGCCCTTGTAAGGACAGGTCCCACAACAACGGAGCCCTCTCGAGCGAACAGGCAGCTGGCTTGCTTTACAGAAGCCTGGCAGGAGCTCACAGCTCCCACAAACTGCACCGCAGGGAACCAACACTTATCAGTTGAATAATGCTGTAGATGTTCTACTGCATTTTCCAGCAGAACATCTTTCACTGAAGTCTTGTTTTCTTTAATCATTCTGTTCAGTGAGAGCAAATCCCCTGCTGCACATCCACCGAGCAGAGAGAGGCAACGTCCGCCAAAGAAGAGCTGAACAAAATACAAATGAGTACTTCAAAAATCTGCTAGTTCCAGAGAAAGATCAAATTTGATTTCATAAGGAAGTTACAAGTAACAAGGCTTCACCCATATCGCCTTGTCTCATTCCATTTTACCTGTAACTCTAAACATTGGCAATTAGAGACTATGGCCAAAATTTCTGGCCGGAGGCAGAACATTTCGCAGCATGAGGGAGCTCTGGCCAGGCCTCCACAGCCAACAGCAGAATAACTAGTTGGGTTTGCAACAGCAGTGCTCTAAAAGTGAGAAACATTACTTTGGGACCAGAGACAACAGGCACAGTGTCATGATTTCCAAGCTCCCAAACGTTCAAGAGCAGGAAGTCACCTGCCCAAATCCAGTTCCTCTATTTAGGGCGTATAGGAAAGGAAACAGACCCCTGGGAGGAGTTACTCTCCTGAGCAATTTGTATATGGATATATTTTGTAACTAGGCAAAAAAAAAAAAAAAAAAGAACCCAAACAAAAAGGGTTTTTTGAGTCTCAACTGTGATCAGTTTCCAAAACTTTCAAAAAGGTGAGGAGAAACATCCAAATTGCAGAGTTTTTGGCTAAGAACAGGCATCCAGTTTTTCTTTAAAATTATGGAAGAAAGGAGTAGGATGAGAGCATTTAGCATTTTCTCAGGCTTTCTATCAAAAGTCTTGAGGTAAGAACTGACATAACCCTGAGAGCCTGAATCCAACCAAGCATCTTTAATTTCTAGGCCACAGTGCCTCATCCTCCTGTGGCTGGCTGGCTTGTATTTTATGGTGCCCAGTGAGACAACCCAAACAGGAGACCGAAGCACCAAACCCAGTGGTTAATTCACTACCTGGGGAAGTGGAAGACATGGAGCTTCATAACTGAGCGGGCAGTCCTCTTGTGTCCCAAGAAAAAGATCTCACCATTGGTTGCAGGAGCGAAACAGCAGCAGCCACTATTCCAGATTTCCCTTCAGAAAGTGCCCCTCATTGGTGGTTTCTCCACTGAGAGCCAAGCTGGGTAGGACATTGTACAATTATGAACTCCCAAGGTCTGTTTATCTCACTCTACCCTATCTTACAAGCCTTGGTCCTGAGAGTGTCACTAGGAAAAAAACAGACTGTTTCTACCAAATCACTCACCTTTTTCTCATTCATCTTATCACCAGGTTGTAAAAAAGGTCGATGGTTACTCATAAAGGTTTTACCTCTACTAGAAAACAATGATTGTGTTCAGTACTAGATACTTCCCTTCAATAGCGATGCTGTTGCCCCAGCACAGAAAGCTCCAAGAGGAAAATTCATGTATAGCTCCTCTTCCCAAACGATGTTTTTATTTTTAGCCATCTCATGTAGTTTTTTCCAAGGTCAGTTTCAGCAGCTGGATTTGCCTCTGGTTAAAGTACTTCACTTAAATATTTTTCAGACGCTTCATGATGTAAGTGGAAATGGCTGCTATTTTTAAAGGATTTATTTTACCAAATGATTTCTCGGCAAATAAAATGAGCTGCTTTTGTATCTGAGAAAGGAAGCAAATGAAAATGCACATATGAAATAACCCCTTCTACATTTCTGTGCCTTACACCAGGGCAGCCTATAGGCATGGGAGATAATTTTAGTTTTATTCTGCTTGACTAAGATACAAAGAAATGTCAGCTAGATACATATTTATTTCTGTGGCCTTTCTCCCAGGAAAAAAAAAAGGGTTTTCTTTCATGTGCTAGAGCTTGTTGTCTTCCTTTTTTTTTTTGTTCCCAGTTTCACTTTTATCTCTCAGCATTCCTTTATTCAACTATCACAATTATAACTTTACGCAACGCTCGATACCCTGAAATCTTCAAAAGCTAATTCAGTTATAAAAAAAATACACTATGACAAGCGACACATGTAAGGGAGACAGCACCTGTCCACGTCATCATCTTATTTTTAAGCATATTGTTTCTCTTAATAAACTGAACAATGGCCTCTTTTTCTTTTTTTTTTTCCCTTTTGATGTATGGAGGCTTTTTCATCTTTCTGCAGTACAGAAAATAATACACTCGTTGTTCCCTTCCACCAGCAGCACAAAGACACCATAAGAAAGATAACAGAACTGAAGTGTATTCCTTATCTACCAAGGAGCCTCAGGTGTCCACCTGAGTGACAGTAATTATGGACACAGGAGGTCAGTGCCTGTGCTGGAATGCGTAGAACCACAGAATCAACAATACAGGGTTGGAATGGTCCTCTGGAGATCATCTAATCCAACCAGTAACAGAGCAGGTCTACCTGGAGCAGTTTCAGGTCCACCTAGAGCAGGAAACCATCCCTCTTTTCCATTTCAGTAGCATAAGCTTTGTCAACAATTCATCCTGTGGGTTCTACTCTGCAAAAGGGTGACCTGGTCTAGTGGGAGGTGTCAGGGGGTTGAAACTGGATGGTCTTTAAGGACCCTTCCAGGACACACACCATTCTGTCATTCCATCACCCAGCCCATTGGGCATATCTGAAGTGAGACCTGACATATGGCTACGAAAAGCCAAACACTTGTAGTCTTCAGCTCCCAACCAACACCAGGTGAAAGGATGGTAGCAAACACCCAACTACTGCTGAACCCACAGAAACTCATATGACACAACAGCTGAAGACCTATAGGCTTCAGCAGGGAATATTAGGTTTAAGGGATGTGCTGGAGGGCTGGGCCCCAAATGTTGTTATTCTCCAAAATTCAAGCTAAGAAGGATAAACCCATAAGTCCTGAGGAAGAGACTCCATCAGAATGACTTAGAGGGCAACGCAAGGGGAAGAGCCTGTGCAAAGCGGCTCAGATGTACATGGAATAAAAATCCTTCTTTTTTGGAGCTCCAGCATAAATTTAGTCTTCAAATACCTCACAGTTAATTTCTGAAGCTAATATTTTTAGTAGGTAATGTACATTAGAAGAATTTATTCTAACCTCGAGCCAAACCCAGGCTGGTTAGCTCTGTCAGAGCTTCCCCCTGCTATGTTGCTCAGAATTTAGGGCGGAATTCAAACCTCTGCCATGTTCCAGGAACAGCAATGTGGGGGCAGCCTGCCCGGGGGGCACACTGTTGGGTTGCCCAACAGAGGAGCAGTGAAATAACTCCAGTCAACACGACTTTAGCCCCTGCCTCGGCTGGATAACTAAAAAAACTGCTCGGTTTGCTGAATAAGAATAAATTTGCTAAGTAAATCCAGTGTTACTCTTGGACCTGTACCCTACTAATCGTTGAAGACATGAGAAGGGAATTTAGGTAAATTACTGGGATTAAAAGAACTAAAGAATAAATTCTGTAGTCGAACCAATCTCTTTTACGAAAATGTTTGATGTTCAGCTGAGTTGTTTCCTGCCATTTGTATCTTTCCAACTTTCCCAACTGTTTCAGACCCTCTACACTGCCAGTTCATTCTAAATCCTGCTTACTTTGCCAGGTCTTCATATCCATCTCAGGCGGAGGTCTCGGTCTGCAAGTACATGCTCTCCTAGCTAATTACCTGGAATGACTTCATGCTCCTAAAAATGAGCTGTCTTTTGAATGAGAGCTGTTTGCCAAAAGGCTACAGTGCCCTGCACACACACAGATCTTGAGTTTCCCTGAGAAATGCTCCCTCTGGCAACCTTCTCTTCCTGGGGTGATCGCCTTGTCGTATAATTACCAACAATTACTTGTCTGCGTTTGCGTTACAGATCTGCAAGGCTTCAGACCTGGGGTTACCAAAGGCAGTATTAATGCAGCCCAACCAGCCCTGTAACTTTGGAACACCACCATTCAACATAAAAATGGGGTGGTTTTTTTCTGTCCTTTCTTTCTAGTTCTACAATGGCACAACTTAGATTTGGGGTGATTAGTAATATCTTCACAGAATTAAGTAAGAGCATTACACTTGGACAGTAGCCAGACAGTAGCAAGCACACTGCAAACTGTGCTCTCCTTCAGCTACAGCAGCTGGTTGGCATCCCGTAACACACAACATTTGGCATCTCTGCTTCCTTTCTCAACCTTCAGGTGTTTACCCCCTGCAAACCCAAATCCTGGCACACGGCATTTCAGTGATGGAAGTCCTCACCCATCCACCTGATTCAGTTTAGGTTGGTCTGGTCCTGCAGACCACTACATAGATGATAACCTTCATTGCTTTTAACTACTTCTGAGCTATAACAGGGTTGCTTTTTCCACCATTGATGAAAAAGTGGGCTGATCCCTCTTATGCTAACCAGTGTCTGACTGTCCTGTCTTCAGCACTAAAATGTAGACACTAGGATTTTCCTCCACAGCACTGTATTTCCCAGCCACCAGTAATAAAAATATCTGGCAGCAATTTATTATAAATTATAAAATCACCAAATCCACCTCATAGTCCAAAAAGAAAAATCCCTATCTAGTGAGAGATCAAATATGGTGTTGGGTTGCAGGAAATGCAAATAAGAGAGATCTATGTTCTGCTCACAAAGCAGCAGAAAGGGGGGTCATACAGTAAGAGTGAAAAGCAGGGATTTACAGATAGGAATAACTGTTATGTAGCAAAATGTTGTGCCTGAAAGGCTGAGAAGTTTCCCTGGAAGTGCTCAGAAATAGATTCACAGAGGTTTTTTTCAGAGACATAAACTGGGACTCCCTTTGGACACCACAGTTCCCATGGAAGGCAGAAAAGAATGAAGGCAAAACAGAGGGAAGTGCTTATCCCAAGGAAGAAGTCAGGATTGAAGGGAAAAGTACTCAGCATCTACTACAGAATAAGCTCCATACCTCTATAAGCAGAGTCAATAATATCATACAATGGTTAGAGTTGGAAGGGACCTTGAAAACCATCAAGTTCCAAACCCCCTGCCCTGGGCAGGGATACCTCCCACCAGACCAGGTGGCTCCAAACCCCATCCAACCTGGCCTTGAACCCCTCCAGGGATGGAGCAGCCACAGCTTCTCTGGACAACCTGGGCCAGTGTCTCACAACCCTTGCACCCAAGAGTTTCTTTCTGGTATCTCGTCTAAATCTCCCCTCTTCCAATTTAAAGCCGTTACCCCTTGTCCTGTCACTGCACTCCCTGACAAAGAGTCCTCTCCAGCTCTTCTGTAGCTCCCTTCAGACACTGGAAGGCTGCTCTAAGTTCTCCCCGGAGCCTTCTAAACATTCAACGTTATGTGTACTTGATAAAATTATTGGTTGCTTTAGGTTACCTCCCTCTATACACTCAGAGCTGAGCAGAAGGCCACTGAAATCACTTCCCTGGGCAAAATACACTGCCCTCTTGACAGAAAAGCTAGAGGCACAGGAAATGCGATTGTCTTGCCTGCTGGTTTTGCAGACCTAAAAAAGTACAAGTAAACCACAAAACTCACTATGTCAAGGGCTTCTGCCGTACAGGAACTCACTCCAGCAGTGGATGGGCGAGTGTACTTTTCCTCATCCAGACAAGGAAGGGAACTGCACTGTAGTGGAGACCTGCTCTGGGGCAGCATCTCATCGTTTCCACCTGGCGAGCGTAGGGCTCAGCACGGCAAATGCAGACACAGGAGAGGGCTGTACAGTCCCACGGAACTCAGGCAGCAGCAGCCACCTTTTAAAGTTATCCACATGCTTCCCAGACTGTACACTTTTCTGATCGCTGGGTCTAGGGTTGTAATATTAATAAAACAATAACACTCTGCCCTTGAGGCTTCCAAATTTTCATTGCCAAAACTCCCTATACTTTTGCTTCCTGCTGTTCTCCTGGCCCCCTAATTGAGTGCACGCATCCGACTGGGCTGCGTATATCACATTTAATAGAGGGCCCTAAATTGAATAGGGATCTAATTCAGGCTGATTTAATTGAACATGAGTGTGTATATGATATATACTATACAATTTAAAATTTCTTTGGTATAACACGCTCACATCTCTATGAATATCTGTATTTTAAGACAGGCTTACTCTATAACTGTGATCCTGAGTTACAAAACTGAAGTTACAGTATCAAATGCTAAAGGTGCATAATTTAAAATGTAGACAGGAGAGAAATTAATTACCACACCAGCATTTTGCATACACTGCTATTATTTTCAATAGGTTGCACTACAGATGAATAATTGGGCAGGGCAGGTAATAAAAATTAAAAGCAGGCATTAGAGATGAGTGAGTCTGATTTTGTGGAACACATTGGGACACGGCAGTTGTTTCTTGCCGGTTCAATGAGTTTTACTCGGGGGATATCACTTCTGGCCAGAATCTCCATGGTTCAAGTGATAATCTGCTTTACACACAACTGCTTTTTGTCTGATTTCATGCAAAGTTCGGTAAGAGCTACACTTCTGAATTTTCATCGTTTATGGCATCTAATAGTGAATTTTAAGACAGTGTTCATCCAATGTTATGTATTCAATAAGACAGAAAAATAAGTGNAGAATAAATCTTATGAGAAATGATTGAGGGAGCTGGGAGTGTTTAGTTTGAGGAAAGACCTCAGCTGCCTCTTCCTCAAACTAAACAGTCCCAAAAACTTTCCCAAGCCCCCAAAGAATTGGATGTTTAGCTCCTTTTGATGCTTTTTTAAATTCCATTAATATTATTTTATATTATTTTGTTTTAATTCCATACTTGACTAGTGGGATTTCACAGAGGCTATGACTGGCTTTTTTTCCTAGTTCAGTAGGACAGAGAATGGCAGATAACACTTTGTGACTAACAGGTACAAGAAGACCCCCTGTGTTAGCTCCTTTTTAGAACATTTACTTAAGTCACCCAGGCTTGTTATGCCCCTGCTTTTCAAAGTTTGCAGCTGACTTAGAGTTTATTTGTATTTATGGGTTTTTTTCAGTTGGATACACAATGAACGACCTCATTTTTGAATGGCAAGAAAAGGGAGCAGTTCAAGTAGCAGAAGGTCTCACTCTGCCACAGTTTCTGTTGAAAGAAGAAAAGGATTTATGTTACTGCACCAAGCATTACAACACAGGTAGGAAAGCATATTAGTGATTAAAACTGGGAAGACATTTAACATTTATTGGGTTTTTTCAGAGCTGTTTAGGGTTGATTTGTTGTGGGTTTTTTTAAATATTCTCACTGAATTCACAATGAGATTAAAACTTGGAGATGTGTTGGGTGAGATAATGTGTGGTGGGCTTACAGGAGAGCTGGGGAGGGGCTCGATCAGGGAGGGGAGCCATAAGATGAGGGGGAACGGTCTGACACTGAAAGACACTGAGCTGAGATCTGGGGAAGGAATTCCTTGCTGTGAGGATGGTGAGAGCCTGGCCCAGGTTGCCCAGAAAAGCTCTGGCTGCCCCATCCCTGGAGGGGTTCAAGGCCAGGTTGGAGGGGGCTTGGAGCAACCTGCTTTGGTGGGAGTCCAAGCCCAAGGCAAGGGGTGGCACTAGATGGGCTTTAAGTTCCTTTCCAACCCGAACTATAGCACAATGAAAGAAAACCCCCTGAAGGCCACACAAACTCCTAGTTCAGTACACTTAAGAAGTGATAGTTGAAATAATTCAGAGGCAATTCAGTCCCGAGTTTTATTTTCACAGCGGGTGTCACGACCACATCTCTGCTGTGGGCTCTGAAGCACCACTGACACCCAAAGGTCCATGTGCTGGCACTGACATGGCCTGGCTCAGCCCAGAAAGGGAACACAGGGGGGCCAGGGCAGCTCCCCCAGGCAGTGGGAGGGAACCCAAATGACCCAAAAGCGTCCCTCATGCACAACGGCCGGGTGTCCAAAGTAGACATGGCCTCTCAGAGGAGAAACCTCGGTAGAAGTGTGATGTTTAGCTCATCCTCTCTGGGATTATTTGGAAAAGGGTGGGGTTTAACATTATTTATATAGTTTGCTTTGGTTTCCAGGAAGGTGGGGTTGCCTGTCATTTCTTTGTTACAGACAGCATAATGAACTACCCTGTGCAGGCTAAAAACCCCTAAACATTAAATATTATAAGAAAACAACAACTTAAGAGCTTCTTCCCCCCCCCCCATTATGTGACTGGTATATTTCAGGTCTCTGATATGTGACCAGGCTCCTGCAATGGGGTACTGCAGACAGATACCCTTTAAGATACTCCACAACAAAAATAACTTTTCAAAACTAGAAATAAAGCCTCTTTATCTGGCCTGTGACAGATGAGATTAAAAAGATGCCTAACAGAATGCTAAACAACTTCAGCCAGAGTGCAATGAGTGACCAAAGAAGAGTTTTCAATTTAAATTTAGATACAACACAGGATGGAAAGGTTTTCTGACACATCCCATAAAACTGAAAAAAAAAAAAAAACAAACAAAAAACCAAGAAGCCACCCACTCACTGAAATAAAAACTAACCTGGAGCTTCAGGACAGTATGTGGAAACTTGTCAGTGCACTTCTCAACGGCATTTCATGCCCAATTGAAAACAGATCTCTGTAGCCACAGCTTGAAAAGCAAACTGCTTCTAAATACCTCTCCAGCAGGAGGATCAGACTAGATGATCTTTCAAGGTCCCTTCCAATCCCTGAGATTGTATGATTCTGTGATACGGGGGCATCAGGGTTCCAGCAATAGCACAGCAGAATGGCTCCTCAAGTCTCCTCCTCTGAAGTCGCCCAACAATACCTCTGATCATTTTTGCATCCACTGGCAACCTTCAGTGACATGTTTGGGAAGTGAAGTAGACTCATCACAACCAGAAAACCAAAAGACCAAACCTCGATAGGTGAACCAGTCCCATTACGAGTGATTCTATGGTCTCGCTTCACCGTGTCCTCATTCGCTTCCTCTGCCACACCATCGCTCCCCTGGGAGCTTTCAACACCCAATTCTGGTTTCAAGCACCGGCAGTTTCAACCCTGGCTGCAAAATGCCCAATATACAATAGTAGGAATTTCCACTCAAGAGCAGAATCTGCCCAGGTTTGACCCCAGACAGCAACACAGAACGAGGGGCGGCCGCTGGCTCCTAAGCCCTTCCACAAAATCGGAAGAAAAAAGGCAAAACTCATGGGCTGGGACACAGGCAGTTTAAGAGAACAACAAAGCAGTAATGGTAACACTGGTAAAAGAAGTATAAAAGCATGAATTACAGAACTGACCGCTCACCGACCGCAGCCCACACCCTCCCTGACCGAGCGCTGCCACCTCCAACTTCCTGTGTCCCCCCCTTTCCCGGCCAGCTCCTGTGTCACCCCCCTTCCTCCCTTTTTACTGAGCAAAGCATAAACTCAGGGAGGCTGCTCGCCTAGTGGGGATTCCCATAACAGCTCACAAGCAGGAGAGAAAGTCAAAGGCGCAGCCCTGCCTCATGGAAAAGTCCCTTTTATACATTTCATTCTCCCTCCTGCTCTCTGGGAAGGATTACCTGCCATTATGATTGCAGCCTGACACGTAGCACCCAGTGCTTTTTCCACCCAGAGGGGTTCGTTGTGGCCTCATTTTAGCGGGTGCAGAGCAGAAAGAAGGCACGTAGCGACAGGCAGGAGGGAAGTGCTGCTGGTCTGTGCCACCCCTCTTACAGAAACACAGTTGTACTGCATTCTGAGACCATGCCTTCAACAAAACAGTTACTTCACTCAGAACATAAAATTGTCCCCAGAAAATTTCTTTCAACAGTAAGTACTTCCAAAAGAAAAAGCTTTTTTATTTGGGGCTTTGAGGTTTTTTCATTAATCCGGTTTCTCTGAGTAAAATAATGGTCCTTTTTTCCTTCATACGGAGGTACAGAGAGCAGACAAGAATAACCAAAGCATTACAACAGCAACTACTTAGTGAGAACTTCCAAATCCAAAGGATTAATCCCTAGAAAACAGTGAAAGACATTAAGTGCAGTAGCCACGTTGCATCAATCCATGCGAAATCTCTTTCTGGAATCCACCAATTGTTTTGCCCTAGAAGAGTCTTTAACTTGTGGTTTTAGAAGAAAGAACTGCCTTTACTTTTCTCACTATGGAGAAAAGCATCTCAGCTGGCTGTTGCAGTATCTTTTCCACATAAAAAGAGGACCTGGGATTTTTACAAGTCTAAAAACTGTAAACACTTGTAGAGGTTCAGACTAGCACCTAGAAATAAAAAACCCTAACACAATTTTCAAGCTCAGATTGATCTGGAGTGTTTAGGATCTTTAGAAATAAAAAACCCTAACACAATTTTCAAGCTCAGATTGATCTGGAGTGTTTAGGATCTTTAGAAATAAAAAACCCTAACACAATTTTCAAGCTCAGATTGAGCTGGAGTGTTTAGGATCTTTAGCAGGTAGAGGAACTGAGCTTCCTGAGAAAGGGATTTCCAGAAGAGAGATAAACAGGAGAAGCTCTGCAGGGCATTAAGGAATCTAAAGTCAGCCCTTTAGACCAAGCATATCCGAGCCCTAAAGGAGTCTCTCCCTTTTTCCTGTCTCTCAGTGCTTAATCTCATGTTAAACCGTGGCTCCTGCAGTCTTTCAAAGGGAAGATGCAGTGCTAAAGGAGATTGCCCCAGCTCTATTGCCCCAGGGCCCTACTAGCAAAGCTCCACAGCCCTCAGTAGTCTGGCCCTCGGGCTGCCTGTTTGTCATGCTGGTAAATAAAACAGGATTCTGTAGTCTACTACAGATCCATTAGACCAGGTTGCTCAAAGCCTCACCAAACCTGGCCTTGGACACCTCCGGGGATGGGGTTACTCACAGTTGGCCACAGCAGCAACAACCAAAAAGAAAAGGATATGTGACCTAGACACCGACTCTCAAGAAAAGCCACTTATGCTATAGGGCTGATGGTTGGACTCAATGATCCCAAGGGTCTCTTCCAACCAAAATGATTCTATGATTCTATGTTTTCCGGGGGGAAAGAAAAAAAAAAAAAGTCATACAGATTGACTACAATATACATTTCTCCACTATAATATTGGTTTCAGGGTGGACATCATATGGGAATCGTGCCAACACAGTAGATCTAACAGCGTTATCAAAGATCACGTGTGAGAGAAGAATGCACCATCACATGCATATATACCAGTTTGGTTTATACACACAGGAACAGCACTCAGCAAGGCAGCACCTGTGGTGCCTTTATCTCCCTTGAATCCCTCTCAGGCCAGACCTACCAACACAAAGAACATCCCCCCAGTTTCAGGAGAAAGTGCTCATCCTCTAGGAAATCCTCAATAGCTGCTCTTTCTTGCTCACTACAAAAGCCTGTCCGCTGTATGGATTGTGTGCACGTCTATATTTAGTTCTAGCCTGCAACTAATACCATGTCTTAATTTGTTAATCAGCCTCAGCAAACCCACAAAGGTCTCACATCCTCCCCCCAGCCCCTCTCCATGACATTTACAGAGCGTATCAGAGCAAACCAGACCTTACCTTTCACATACCATAAATTAATTATTAGAAGGATGGTCTTAGCTGCTTGTGTATCTCCTTCTCCATCTGAGATGTCTTCATGGACATGTCTCTTCTGATACATTCAAGCACCCAGTCAAATAGACTAACCCACAGCTAACCTGGCTGGGGATTCAAAGTGAAATAGGAGGGAGGGAAAGGAAGCCAAGAAGTAGATGCTGACTTCTGCTAAGAAACAACCACTCCACCTCTGCTGGCTGCCTCCAAGCTGAAACTCACACCTGGTAGCAGAAATGTTTGGGTTTTTTTCATTCTGCTTCATTAGCCAAGTTCATCCAGGTGGTTCTGATCTCAGCCAGGAGGGGCTAAAGCTACCGTCAACCCTTCCACACTCAGCCCAGCGTCGAGGATGACTTCCAGCTGCTGCTTTCCTCTTCTGCTGGTGAGAAAGCCAAGAGCCAGCAGAGCACTGATGAAGGACGGTGACTGCCAGGGTGGCCACCATTGGCCAAAGATGTTTACAAAAATACAAAAACCAAGCACAAAAAGTGATTTGGTATAGCCCCTCTAATGCATCCCTCAGTCCTAGTCCTGGCCTCTTCATATCCCAGCCCTTTTCTCTCCTTTTCTGTGGTTACAACATATTCCATTTGCTCTCCTTCCACTCAGAATCTCTTTCCTTTTGTTAGGGTTCTGTTGCCCACAGCTATCCCTCTCTTCCTCCTTAGCTCAGACAGACCCACCAAACTTGCAACTACATAAGAATAATCCACACCAGAGTTATTACACTGTTTCTTGCTCTTTGTTTAGGACCCCATTATTTTTGTGCTGAGGCCTCTGTAATAAGTGAAACCCACCCGAGCACTCGGGAGAGAGACTCAGAGCCCTTACCCCACCTTTCTCTGGGGAAAAAAAACAATGTACAAGCAATAGCTGATATTTATCAGCACTTCATATCAATACTCCTTAGCTTTTCTTCCTAATTTGTTTTGAAAGGAGAGTAGAGGACCCTAGAAGAAGAAAACTGTAACTCTTGCTGATGGGGTGCCAGATAAAACGGCTTTGCAAGAGACCGAGGTTTGGTCAATGCTTTTCTGTCACTCCCCACCTCCAGGATGTACTGGGATGTGTGTGAGAGAGACCTGCTGCCCATGGCTGCTGAATTTACACACAAATGGCACAAAGAAAATAAATATGCAGCGTAAGGACTAGCCTGAAGCAAGCGTACGAGTCTGACATGGGCCGGTCAGAGCAGAGCTTCTAGTTACCTGGGGTTTCCAGAAGCGCCAAGTAAAGGGATGATTCATGTAAATATCTCTTTGAAGATCCTGGAAGGGAAATGTGGGGGCAAATCCAGGCCTTTTCTGAAGGAAACATCAAAATTGCCCTTCACTTGGTTAAACCAGGATTTAATTCCTCGACCAAAGCAGAAATCAGTTTTGAAGCCGGGGCGGCAGATGGCTGAGCCGGGATTTGGGACAGAGATTTCAGGAGTATAGATAGGATTCAGAAAACACCGGCAATTAGGAATGGAAATAACAGCTCAACCAGCAGATACAGAGCTCGGGAGATACAGCATGTCATTTTAAAATTGAACATCAGAACTGCCACCTTCCTAAATATGGGGGGTTTCAGTTCCTCGGCAGAATACAAATGTTATACAACCACATTCAGCATGTCACCATAGAAGGAATTATGGGCCTTTTGCAAGAACTATAATGAAAATAATGAAGTTCAGAAGATATTTCTAGGCACTTAGAAAGCCTAGAATAAAAACATTGCCCCTTGGACTTTATCTGAAGCTCGTTTTTGTATCCCTGACACTATTGTCACAGCATAACACACAATATATTAAATTATTATGTATGATAATCTCATTAATAAATCCATTACATAAATTTTGATAATTTGATCATATTAATGATATAATAACATAATAATTTGGTAAATAATCGTTAAATAACATTAATCCAGCATTAATGTGGAACGGTTTGCTATCATATGGAATTTGGGCAGATAAAACTGGATGAGCAAAATACCTATCATAAAACTACTGGAAAACACAACCAAGAAACATCACATCACTTAAGAAACAAACAGCTACACAGCTCGCCAGGTTAAATTTAGGATTAGGAAATGCTTTCATTCAAATAAGAAAGAAATCTGTGTATTTCTTCCTGTGAGAAACAGTTTTGTGTATCTACTGTTTATAGTAAGAGCGTTGCCTTCAGCACCATCCATTTGTGACAAACACGAGCATCGAGCAGAACTAGGAAATCTAATGAGACCAGGGCAAGATCTGTGAAATAATCTACACTTCAGTGGATTAAAAACAAACAAAACAAAACACAAAAAAACCCAAACCAAAACTAAACACAACGATCTGGATAAGAGAAAAAAAAGGTTTTGTGGAATTTCTATGAGCAAATAAACATTTTTTGTTCTGGTTTAGCTAAATTAGTGAAGGCTGCTTGATGTTCAACATCAGGAAAGATTGGGCCATTTAATCAGCTTCCTTAAATTGCCCAATCCCAAATCCTTGATTTATGTTTGAGTTGTGAAAAAAGGGAGACAATTTCCTATTGATAACGCACACTGCTTTTGCTGTACTTTTCCCAACTTCATTGGACTAAACCCCCCCCAGATTTAAGCTTAAAATTGAACCAGAAGGTAAAGGAGATTTTATGCAATGGGAGAGCAAGCTTTTTCTTTCCGCACTGCAGTATTTCCAAACAATAAGGAGGATAACAAGTGTGATCGCACAGAGGAACTTTCTGGCGTCATAAGGATTTGTGTTTTGGTCACCTCTTTGTTTTTGTAAGGAAAGAAGTCCAGAGGTTATTGAATTCTTAAATTTTCAGGGGTTCAGGCTGCTTTCTTTCCAGCAGATAACCCTGTTGTAGTGGGAACTGCACACATCAAAAATCGCTGAAGGGAAATCAAAACGTTCCTCTTTCATTAGATATCAAATACATTTGAGAGTGGAAATCCTGTAGCGTGTGCACTAGACAGCGAAGAACGTTCTGTTTCTCTTGAATATTTCTCTCTTTTTTGTTCTCAAAAGGAAAGTTTACATGCATCGAAGTCCGCTTCCATCTCGAGAGGCAGATGGGTTACTATCTCATCCAGATGTACATACCCAGTCTCTTGATCGTCATCCTCTCCTGGGTGTCCTTCTGGATCAATATGGATGCAGCTCCTGCCAGGGTGGCTTTAGGAATAACCACAGTACTGACCATGACAACTCAGAGCTCAGGTTCACGAGCATCTCTTCCAAAGGTAGGCACCAGTTCCTCTGCTTGTGCCAGAGTCGTACGAAGTCATAACGCCGTGTGACACATAAACACCTTCTGTCAACCTTGTCCTACGTGTTTCCATGATTAGCATTTAAGCATCTTCTAAAGGAGATAAATAACTTTGAAATACTTGGGGTTTTTCTTTGAGTCACCAATCAAATATATTCTATTTCTCTCCTTCTCAGCTATTTAGTCAGTCCCCTATCTACTAAATTCCATAAACCTCAGCGAGTGATGAAAGCAATATTGTTCAGTACTACAAAAATGCTGCTTTGCAACTGATGGGCTCGTCCTCTTCCACATCCCAGTAGCTGATGACACTCCAGCCAATATAACTGAGTTTCTAATGGTCATAGATTCCAACCTGCTCTCAATGATATTCCTTTCCCCAAACCTGCCTACATGATGAATTAACTCACTTGTTAACAGTATATTCACAGTAAAATGTAGAAAAACCTGACCCTAAATAGCTCCGAACAACTGGATAAAGAATGGATGGCTGCACGATGTAACTAGCTTAAGGCATGTTTCTGTGATTGACTATTTAAGCTTTTGGACTTCTTATTGCTTTAAAGTCTTTCATTTTAAGGGTTATTCCTTGACTATCTTCATGTGCAATTGCTGTGAACAGAAATAAAGTGTATACAATAAAAATACACAAAGCCCACCTCTGTATGAATTTTAACATGGTATTTTGAAGTTGATTAACTAAAATTGCTTAATTAATTCTTTTTCTGAGTAGAAGAGAGACCCCCAAGAGAGGTGTGTGCTCTGACTGCAGATATATGGGTTTGAATGCAGCCAAATGTAACACCAACAGATAAGGCAATGGAATGCTATAAAACCTCAAAAAAGCAAGAATGCAAGAGGTTACCAAGGAGAGCTACACGTGGGGTTTGTCACATTTTTGAGGCCTGAAGAGAGCTGTGTGGGTTTATATGACAAGGCTCAGAGAGGGACCAGGCCCTACTTTCCTAGTCCAGCTTATGTCCCACAGCTGAGCTAGGCAATAAATAAATAATAAATCCATTCCAGTTCATGGACTCTGTAACTGATTTTCTGTACTTCCACTGTGTCAAAATTAGAGGGACTAATCTGAGTTTCTAACTTTGATTTACCATGCTTATATTAGCAGAGCGTGAACTTACTGGAGTTCTCCATCTATCACCCTTTACTTGATTTCTATTCCAGGAACTTTAAATAAGATCCATTCTAATACAGGAGTTCCCACTGGTTACAGTATAAGGTATCCTCTGATTCATAGAATCATAAAATCATTTAGGTTGGAAGAGACCCTTGGGATCATGGAGTCCAACCATCAGCCCTACTCTACAAGTTCTCCCCTACACCAGATCCCTCAACACCACATCTAATCCACTCTTGAACACAGTCAGGGATGGGGACGCCACCCCCTCCCTGGGCAGCTGATTCCACTGACTGACCACTCTCTCCGTGAAAAACTTTTTCCTCATGTCCAGCCTAACCCTCCCCTGCTGCAGCTTGCAGCCATTCCCTCTCCTTCTATCGCTCATTGCCTGTGAGAAGAGACCAGCAGCAACCTCTCTGCAATGCCCTTTCAAGCAGTTGTAGAGAGGGATGAGGTCTCCCCTCAGCCTCCTCTTCCTCAAACTAAACAACGCCAACTCCCTCAATCGATCCTCATAAGCCTTATTCTCCAGGCCTCTCACCAGTTTCGTGTCCCTCCTCTGCACTCGCTCCAGCACCTCGATATCTCTCTTGTGCTGAGGTGCCCAGAACTGGACACCAGACTCAAGGTGTGGCCTCACCAGTGCTGAGCACAGGGGGACAATCACCTCCCTGCTTCTGCTGGTCACACCATTCTTTATGCAAGCCAGGATGCCCTTGGCCTTCTTGGCCACCTGGGCACACTGCTGGCTCATGTTCAGCCGCCCG
Organism: Jacana jacana; assembly: GCA_013400555.1. NCBI lineage: Eukaryota > Metazoa > Chordata > Aves > Charadriiformes > Jacanidae > Jacana > Jacana jacana. The sequence goes on along the minus strand of VZTM01010078.1, from coordinate 364,747 downwards.
TCGACCAGCACCCCCAAGTCCTTTTCTGCCAGGCAGCTCCAGCCACATTGCCCCAAGCCTGTAGCCATCCATGGGGTTGGTGTGGCCCAAGTGCAGGACCTGGCACTTGGCCTCCTTGAAGGCCATGCCATTAACATTGGCCCATCTATCCATTCTATCCCAGTCCCTCTGTAGAGCATCCCTGCCCTCAAGCAGATCAACACTCCCACCCAACTTAGTGTCGTTGTGAAAGGCTACATTTGTAAAAATAATATTTAATGCTTCTAGACCGATTTATTATTTTTGCCTCTCATTACCTAGCCTTCCTGCTTGATAAAAGTAGCTTTGGGCTGTGGAGATATTAATGACCCTGGCATGAAACACTGACCTTCACATCTGTGCCTTTCCAATATCTCATTCTCTGCTCTGCCTCTCCCCGCAGGTGTCGTACGTCAAAGCCATTGACATCTGGATGGCCGTGTGCCTGCTCTTCGTCTTCTCCGCGCTCCTGGAGTACGCGGCTGTAAACTTTGTGTCCAGGCAGCACAAAGAACTGCTGCGATTCCGCCGCAAGAGGAAGAAGAGCAAGGTAAGAGTCGTAGCACTCGGGGCTTTGAGAGAGCCTGGGGCTGATTTCTCTCAGGACTCGGGGTTAATTTGGTAAACGCACCGCAGCTTAACCATAAACAAAATGGCAGCAGGGAATGAAATTCACTACAGGCAGAGGGTCACCACAAGGACTGTGCGCTGCATAAATCCAACTCAAATTCTCGGGAGAGGGATTAAGAGGGATTTAAATGAGGCAGGGGCCATGTGGGAGCCATCTGCACAAGCACGAGCTCTGTTAAAGGAGGCAGATTAGACCTCAGCGCATCAATGTCGCTGGCGCTCGCAGCAGATTGTACTGCACTGAGGTTCAACGTTCCTTAAGTTCATTCTAGTACTCAATTCAAAGCCTTCACAGCTGTGTTGAATGTAAATATTTTTAAGACAAAAAAAAATACTTTTTCAATTAATATAATTGGTGGAAGAACATTTTACTTTAAAAGGCTGTGAAGTGGTTGGGGTTTTTTCTTCCATCATTTTAATGTAGTGTAAATCGCTCTTGCAACTAGTAAGAAACTTTAATACAGCAATGGTTATTAATATTTATTTTACAGCTGAAGCTATCCAGACTATGGTAGAATAAGTCCCTGCAAGGTCCAACAGCTGAGGCTACAGGTTTAAATTCTGAAGTCCACAGTTAAATCAAGCAATAAGCAAGATTTCTTACAACAAACTGTAACTCCAGCTTCTGATTTTTTAAAGAGCAAATATTTCTCCAGTCTGCTCCTCAAATGAGTACCCACCACCTATACCCCTGGCTCTCAGTCACTCTCTATAATATTACCAGGGACGAAAGACTGACGGTAGCAACATGACTCATTTCATCCACCCTTCATTCCTGAAGACTGACCCCAATTTATTGCCCACATCACGAGAGGAAGACCTTTTACAGGTTGTTTGCCTTTTACTTAGAGGTTATTTAAAATATGTAGTGCTGCAAAGCCTACCCAGGCAGCCTCTAGAAAGACTCCATGTCACAAAAAAATGTTGGACACTCAGCTGAAAATGACATTTTCATTTATTTGGTGTTCCTGTGTGTCAATCCTTAGACTTCCTTCAGTGTAGAGAGAACCCCATGCTCAGTACCCTGGAGGATAGAGTTGTCCAGGTTGGAAGGGACCTTTCAGATCATGGAGTCCGACCATCAACCCAACACTGCCAACCCCACCACTGAGCCATGAATACACCTTCTCAGGCCCCAGAGACAGCTCAACTAATTGCTGGGGTTTTTTTCTTGGAAGGAAATGCTTTATTAAACCATTCCTTGCCCAGCAAGTATTCTAGAACTTGAAATGTTACAACACAAGAGATTTTCTCTCTTCAAAATATTTGGATCGCATTCTAAACTCTCCGGTGTACGGATAATAAATGATATCTTAGGGAGTAAAGAAAGCAGTTAATAACTAGCTTTCTTTATCACAAATGTTATCATTCATTCACCACAATTTCTAGCATGAAATGTGGGCCAAATTAACTTATGTTTCCTTCTTCTTTTGTCCTTTCCAAAGCTGGTTACTACAGCCCATGATTAGAAAGCTCTGTATCTGTTTCTTATCCCATTGGACTGGGTCGAACAGCTGCTGGCTTTCAGGAGTTAGACTGTATTAACTTTTGAAACTACCGTGGATAAAGAGAGGACAAAGTCAAAAGACATGAAAAGAAGTTAGGTTAAAAGACTGCATTTAAAATAAACTTCAGGGCCTTCCTTCAGCATCAAATCCTATTTCATTTCAAAGTGAAAACTGCTGTTTTATTCGGTATTTATATCCAAATGGATGAATTATAGCAGTTAGGATAATTTATTAGATTCCTTCACCATATATGCTTACTGCTCTTGGGACATTTTGCTGGGATCGGGTTTCTCTACCAGGTGAATTCCAACCCATGACTACAGAAGGTTTGGGGACTGGCAGTTTATCTGCAAGAGTACAAGAAATTTCCTTGCAATTTGACGGTGTTGCAGAAGTCCAACAATAAATGGTTTTGGAAAAGTTTCATTTGTATGTATGCTGAGAGAAGGGAACATATATGAATAATGTAAAAATGCAACAGGGCAGCTGAAGAATTTCCAAAGTCTATTTCCTTTGTAATTAAAAAGACATGCTTGTTGCAAGAAATATTTACCTTTACCAAGTAACCCCAGCGGCGGTCAGACGATTGAATTTCAGTGCCCGAATGCCCTTGGGAGGTCAGGGAATCCATTTTCCTGACCTAAGTCACAATCAGTTAGACCTAACTCATACCAGCCATAAAAAAAATCCACAGACTCCCCTGCAATCTATCCCAATGGTTTAGAAAGTTTTCTCCTGGCTGGTCTAGAAGGGGCACAGAGAACAGACTACTTCATTCCTTTATGTAGCCATTTGCACATTCCCATTCAATCTTCTTTTCTTTAATTATTTCCAGTTGGTACAGTCTTTTTTTTTTTTTTTCCCCTCTCATTCTCATTCTCTGGAAATTCTCATCACAGGTCCACCTAATTCCTCAAAACCCTGTTTGCCACATGATGTTTAGCCAGTAACAGTTGAGAGCAGCCAAAGGCTCACATCAAACAAGTTATACAGTTGTTTATCACAGAATCTTAGAATGGTTTGGGTGAGAAGGGACCTCAAAGATCATCCAGTGCCACCCCCTGCCCTGGGCAGGGACACCTCCCACCACACCAGGTTGCTCCAAGCCCCCTCCAACCTGGCCTTGAACCCCTCCAGGGATGGGGCAGTCACAGCTTCCTTGGGTTTATCCAAACCCCTTTGCCATTTGGCTTTTTAACAACAGCATGGTATTGACCCATGTCAAGACTGGAACCTTCCATAACTCCCAGGTCTTTTTCCAGAGCTGCTGCAGTGCCATTCCCTTTCCTTCCTTCATTTCCATTCCCTTCCTTCATTTCCCTTTCTTTTCCAAAACCTTCTCTATGTGAAGTTGGTTATTCCTGGCTAAACATAGTGCCTTGTATTCACACCTACCAACTCTCCTCCTGTATTTTTCAGACTCTTTGTTCAAAGTATTACATTTATAACTCTAAATATATCCTCAAACAAATCTGCAGATTTTCCCAGATTGGAGTTTTTTGTAAACTTAATGAAAACTGTGGGTTATTCCTTCTCAATGCTGGTTAAAAGCACAGGAGAACTGAAACCTCTCTCTTAAAAAGGATATGACTGAACTCAGATAAAATCCCTGCAGTAAATGAGCGTAGCAAACAAAAGGAGAGCTGCTGAGATTTATAGAAAATCATACACTTATACAAAATGTAATTAAGTACAGAGCTCTGCTAAGGCATTTCGGCATCCAAACCTCATCTCTCCTTGTCATTTCCCCTATGCTTTTTCCACCTACAGCCACCTCCTCTTTCCTGCACCACCCAGTCCATTTGCAGCCTCCCTTCCCAGACACCCCACCAGCAGCATCAAAGGCCATTCTTCAGTGTAACTGCACCCCCTGGCTACCGGTTTTATGGTTGTAACTATGGGCCTCGCTCAGTGATTCCAAATAACCAAAAAGGCAAATTTCTTTTCAGAAGCCCAATCCAATTTGCAGAGAATTAACCAAAAAGAGAACATTAAAAAAAAAAAAAGTGTCTGGGATTGTGTTCCAAATACGTGTTTAGGACTAAAAACTGTCACTGCACAATAACTGTTGCTGCTTCCCAATGGGCATCGCGATGGGCACAGGAGATTTTGGAAAAAGGACCTCATTTCTTTGTGAGCACACAAATGGCATAATGAACCAGGAACAGAGGGAATTTTGGTTCCAGGAACAGAGGGAACAGAGGAATTTTGGTTCCCAATTTGAGAGTTCAGTTGGTGTTCAGTATATGAGCCACAGTGCTGTTGCAGAAAGCAATCTGGCCCACAAAAGCAGCTGTTTCCCAAATATCATATTGCTAGTATGAAGGAAATATTCCTTCAGAATGAATTAATATTAATTACTCACTTCTAGTTACACCCTTTTCGGTTTTGAAAGGCAAAAAGGACAGAACCAGCAGAAATAGAAGTCCTGTGGGGGTACTGAACAGACCTGTGATCTTTCTCTTAGTTGCATTTACACTTTGGGGGACAAACATTAACTTTGTACATATACTGACTAACCCTCTGCTTTTAGGTTAGCTTGTAATAGATTTAGTTTTCAGGAATAGTCAATCTTTGAATTCTATTTTCACAAAGCTAAAGGTCACCATATCTTTAGTGAGGAAAACAGATGTGTGAACTAGACTGTCTTTAATGGTAATCACACCTCTTTTCTTTTGTTTTCTTTTTGGTCAACCCATCCGTTTTGATGAAAGTATTTAGAGGGAGTTCTTGATGGAAATGAAATCAGTGCATCATTGCAGCATAGCAATGGCTTGAGATGTACAGGACCTATAGATGGGAGTTTGCCTCAAATCTGCAGTACAAATTTCAGGGTAAACTATGAAGAAGATGTCCCATTTGTCATAATGTGATTTCCAACCATTAACAGAGGCCCTGTCCTTTTGTCTGAAATAATGTCTTCCCGCGTGAACTCCATAAACCTTCATTGCTACCTGTATGTGATGACGTGAAATGGTGATAAAGGTACCTGTCTTGTTAACTTTGGAATCCGTTTTAATCTGTTTAAACCTGGGTTAAAAGACAGCATTAACATTTTACAGTCTGTGACCGCAAAGGGTACCATCAGTTCAAGGAGAAATCAGTTGCTACCAGATTTTAAAACCAAGCTGCCTGTCGTCCAAAACGATTCAATAACCCTTCTCAAAAATGAACAACAAAAAAATATAGTGTTCAAATACCCAAAGCCAAGGCTTCAGCTAAGTCTTCCAGCTCCTGGCACAACCTACAGGCAAAAGGCTGCAGAGATCTTCTCAGCCCTTACGCATCTGACTCCTCAAGAGCAATTTGTCGTTCAATACCTGGACAGAAAACAGGAGAGTCCCAAGTCCCCAGGAAGAGGCAGCTTTGTGATACTTCATAGCTGGGTATTTTACAGAACAGCACTGATTTGAAAATAAACCAGTTGAAATTATTTCCTTCAGGCCTCCAAACAATCCTGTATTTCTAAATACAAATTACCTACACTCATTTCCATTCTTTACTAACAGTAATTTAAACAGAGATGTTAAAATATTTCAATGTAGCTGTATTTAGAATAACTGTCAAATTACTTCCAAGGCCACGTGTGTGAAAAGCACATTCATATCAAACCTTAAAGTTCATCTGTTAAAAGGCTGTAAAAGCTCAGTCAAAAATCAATAAGAAATCATTCATTTTCTTTTCTTTAGTGATGATGCACTGAACAAATACAGAAAAGACCAAAAACAAGGCTTCCTTGTTATGTTAAAAAAAAAAATAATCAATCAAACTGCAGGACTGGTCACTGCCCAGCTCCTCACCTGGGACATACGGGACATCCGTCAGGTGATTTCAGCAGCTGTGGGCTCCAACACCTGCATTTTCAGAAGTGTTCCCAGCCAGAAAGAGGGACTGGAGCCAAGTCAGTTGATAAAAAGTAATGGGGAGTCACTGACATTTGACAAAAACACCTTTGAAAAAGCACTCAATAGTTACTATCAATAATAAGAGTTCCTGCATCTTCCCTGCTGTGCACAAGCACCCTTGGGTGTCAACCCTGGGCCAAATTAATGACTCTTTTCTGCATTATGAACCTGCTGGAGAACTTCCAGAGCCACACTGTGGATATTCCAGTGAGTAACTCGGATTAAAAAAATAAGTGTGGTGGTACCTGGCACATGACAGTGCTCCGGGTTGCACCCTGTCCCACTCGTCCATAGCTCCAGCACAGTGGTTGGACTTGGTAGACCCAACCATCCCACCTACCCTAGAGGAGACACCACCCACTGGGCAGAGCTGCTAGACCCCTAAAAGGACCTTCACATCACTTTCCAGTCAAAGAAATTAATACTCAGAGACCTGGCTTTCAAACCCATTCCAGAGTTATTTTCTGGAGAAGATGGGAAAGAATTAGACCCTGAATTATACATATGGAGGTGTTCACAGAGCAAGCTCAGGGTAAATTCTCAGGGTCTGTGTATTTGTAACCTCTGTCAATGGGAATACAACACCACAACTCTCCGGGAATACAACTACCCAGAAGTTGTCATTTCCCACTATTTTCTGACAGGAGAGGAACCCTCTTGTTGTAATTGGATCTTGGTTTTATCACGTCATCAAATAACGATCCTGTCATTTCCTATTTCTGTTATTCATTCCCATACTGCAGCCAGTCAGTGATTTTTTCCCTCCTCCTCCTTTTCTTTCACGTTAATTTTTGCTTTATTTTTTGTTTTTGTAGGAGAATTCTAACACAGATCTGAAGCTCAGTAGTTTCAGTGAACTCTCTTAAGTTTATTCAATGCACAGAACTGAAAGCGTGTGGCGGTTGGGTGCAAACCTCAGCTCCGCTGGACGCTCCTGCTGGCTGCAGCCAGCTCACTGCAAACTCAGCAACTGACCTGCACCCTGTCCTATGATTTGTTCCTCCACTAACATTGATGATAAACAGCATTGGAGGTTTTGTAAAGGCAGTAATTAACATCGGTTCTTCTGGCGAGTACTGCTTCCCCTGAACTTCAAAGGCGCTCAGCATTCGTTCTCCACTCCAAAACATTTTCAGATTTTCCAAACACCACAGGCATTTTCAAAAGGAAAAACCTGGAAATTTGGATTTAAACTGTGTTCATTGAGAAATTACATTTGTACAACCTAAGAGGTTTAAATAAAGCAGGAATGCTTCAGAATTACCGAACTGAAACACTTAATACTTGATTTGCTTTGGTAAATGACTTTTTTTTTACCCTTTTATTTTAATTTAAGCTAGGAAGAGTTTCAAACTGTCAAAAATTCTCTTACAAAAGGAAAACTGACTGCAGCTCAATTCTGGTTTTAATACTTATGGAAATTATTTTCCAAAATACCTACCTTATAAATAACATACACATATATTTTCTCATACTTCATAAAAGATTAGAATCCTAAAGCAACTAGGCTAAATTAGACATGAAAATAAACATACAGAACATAAAACCAGTATTAAAAAAGTTGTGAATGCCATCAAAACCCCACGACAATCCTTGCAGAGCAAACGTAGGGAAGGAATATGCTGGAATATAGCTCAGAACGAAATTTGGCCCTGGCTTCACCGTCTGCCCCTCATTTATTTGCCGGCATTTGTACCTCCTTCATTGCTTGAGACCACCCATCACCAGGCAAAAAGAAGTGCAAAATGTGTCTCCAGACAGAAGCCACACTCTTCAAATGCATGTTATAGATATCTATATATATTCATACCGTCTACTTCTGTCTCTGTGCCACATGATTAAAAAACACTTTCTCTTAGAGCTCCCTGAATTCACAATGACTTTGCCAGAAGAATGAGTCAGAAGAAAAGCCTGGCCTCTAGCTTTCATCCTCTGTAGCCTAAGACAGCTCCCGTGCTCTTCTCTGCATCTGACGCACTCGCAGGGAACAGCAGAAATAAGGCACACAGATGAGATCAATTAAACATACAATAACCAAATAAGCAGAAGTCTCCCTAATATAATTAACATCAAGATCATTAGTGCTCGTATGATGAGTAGCTCTCGAGGCCAGGATCCCATTCTGTAAAGCATTGTGCAGAGCTAACGAGGGGGAAATTTGCCCAGTTGAAGACTGGGGATATTTAGTGTAAATGGGGAAATTCAAACCAAATCAGCAGATGCGTGCCTGATCACCGCTAGTTTTCTAAGCTGTCTCTAGTCTCTAAAGAGATTACAGAATCTAGAGAGACATAGGGAAAATCTGTGCTTGTTAAAGCTGCTGCAGTGTTTTTGACAGACACCGGTAGGGCTGAAATTTCAACCAGTTCAGATAAACTGTGGGTTCAAGAAGTCGCTGAGGTAACGGGGAAATACCTGCTATTTCGCTGCTGGTAAGATTTCCGTAAATAAAACAAACTTCTGCTTTTTTTCCCCACAGGATGACGACATGAGGGACAGTCAGTTCAGTTTCACAGCGTACGGAGTGAGCCCGTGTCTGCAAGCGAAAGACGGAGTCACCCAAAAGGGACCAAACAACCCCGCTCAAGCTGCGCCAAAAACCCCCGAAGAGATGAGAAAGGTATTCATTGACCGGGCCAAGAAGATAGACACCATATCCAGAGCTTGCTTCCCCTTGGCCTTTCTGATCTTCAACATTTTTTACTGGGTAATTTACAAAATCATCAGGCATGAGGACATTCACCAATAAGGAGGTGACGGCTGGCGGCACACACCGTTCAACGGGGGGCTCTCCCGTAGAAACGAGCGGCCCAGGGGTGACTGGGAGAGCTAAAGGCATTGAGGGGGGACAGAAAAAGACCCCGCCGTGCCCGGTGGCAGCGAGGTCGAAGAAGAGCACCTGGAGAAGATACATCTGCTCGTGCAAACATTCCCTGTCAAACTAAATATTGACTTTTGCGTTGTAAATCACTCTCTACTGAAGCTTTACTGCCAAGTGTTTATACATACTGTTACACAGTGGTATAACTGTACAGTTCTCTTTGACATCCCTTCCATTTTTTTAATTCTGGTGTATTTTTAATTAAAAAAAAAAAAAAAAAAGGATCCAGCATACCCTAGGTAAATCCCATAGTATTCCAGAACAGATTAGCATTTGTAACCTTTGTTTTAATTTTACAAGATAATGACAAATCACTGATTTGAGATTACAGTTTTAAGGACCTGCTCTTGTCCTAAGGACAGCACCTGCGGTTTTGCAATGAGCCCATTTGATGGATTGCAGTTATTTATCCCATGTACACGTTACCCTTCTCCTGGAGGTGTATGGTGAAATCATCTCAGCCAGCACAAGGTATCTACAGGCTAATAGCCTGCATTCCACATGGGAAATTCATTAAAATTTGTAAAGCATTCATTCCTGGAAGGGACATTTTTTCTTTTAATTACCTACACTTTGATAATTGAGCCTTAGAATATTTTTTTAATCCTTTTTATATTTTTGAAGGGTTGTGTTTTTTCTCAATTTTTTTTTAATTAACAAAACTCATACAGTTTTGGAGATAGACAAACTACATCAAAATTTTGCAATGCTTTGTTTTGATTCAATGCAAAGAGATCTTGGGCCAAAATTAAGAGCAAATAGTCAACTGCTTCCCTGAAACATTTGGAGGACGAGTAGAGCGGTGTTTATGCACATTTGTCTCCTATTCCTTTTCTGCCTCGTTCTTTGAAGCACATGTATATGACTTAGGTACTGGTGAAGAGGCACTTCACAACTTTGGAAAAACAAGTCACTGTTGTAAAATGTGAAAAAGGGTCTGAATTATTTTTACATTTATTGTACTTTGCATTAATTAATTGGAGAACAACTCTCAAAATCCTTAGAGAGATTTTTTTTCCTGCTTAGGACTAAACAGGTCATATTAGTTGTTTCTTTGAAATATAACAGAATTGATCCCATTTATGGCAGGGCTTGTAGGCAAGAGTGTTTACTTTTCCCAGTCTTGTCTACTGAAAAACAAAAACATGCTCAGATATGGAAATCTGACATTTAGAATTACTGGGTCCAGTTGCTGAGGCTGTTTCTCATTGCAAAAATATTTATATTTCGAACATGTTTTAAATTTTTGGTTTGTTGTTGCCCAGAATGTGTGTACAAAAGTGAATTACAGCTGGAGGCAAACATCTGGTGCCCTGCCAAAGGCATGGCATATCTGAACCAACAGAACCGTGTAACTCTGCACAACCCTGGGCTTGGTTGGGGTTGTTGTTATTTTCCTCCAAGGATTACTAACTAAACGAGGGGTGCTCAGATTTTGGTCAGCTGTGTCAGAAAGAAGCAGTGTAATGCTCCTATATTTTAAAAGAGTATTATTTTTTTACGTGCTTGCATCACTTGCAATCTGAAATGGATTCAGTGCATTTTAAACCATTATTGTTGGCTGAGGTTGTGTCTTGTTTGAGTTGATTTCTCTATGTGCATGTTCCAAAAGATCCCATTCACTTACGAAGGTCCTCATCTGTGCAAGGGGGTATCATGAACTAATGGCTGACATCTCAGTTGGGTTATATCCATCTCTCTCAAAGTTACCGTTAGCTGCATTGTATGAAGAGGGATATAAATTTGCTTCTGCTGTCAGAGAAATCAACAGGATTTTGTGTAAAGAGCTTTTGAAGTGCTGGGTCCACAATCAAGATCTATCATCTTTCAGGCTCATCTCTCTTCTTTCCTTCTAAAAAAGCTGACTTGCACTCAATGAACAATTCTTCATTGAAGGGGTAAGTGCATCAAAAAAAAACAGGTTGGCCAGATCACAATAGGTCCTAGCTCTTCTAGCTTATAACACATGCAGAGCTACCACGCTTTGAAAATAATCCCAGAGATGATGAGCTAAACAGCACAGTTCTACCATGGTTTCAACTCAGAGAGGTCATGTCTACTTTGGACACCCAGCCATGTGCATGAGGGACGCTTTTGGGTCATTTGGGTTCCCTCCCACTGCCTGGGGGAGCTGCCCTGGCCCCCCTGTGTTCCCTTTCTGGGCTGAGCCAGGCCATGTCAGTGCCAGCACATGGACATTTGGGTGTCAGTGGTGCTTCAGAGCCCACAGCAGAGATGTGGTCGTGACACCCGCTGTGAAAATAAAACTCGGGACTGAATTGCCTCTGAATTATTTCAACTATCACTTCTTAAGTGTACTGAACTAGGAGTTTGTGTGGCCTTCAGGGGGTTTTCTTTCATTGTGCTATAGTTTGTGTTGGAAGGGACCTCAAAGATCATCCAGTCCCAGCCCCTGCCCCCCAGAGCAGGTTGCTCCAAGCCCCCTCCAACCTGGCCTTGAACACTTCCAAGGATAGGGCAGCCACAACTTCTCTGGGCAACTTGGGCCAGGGTCTCAACACACTCAGAGTGAAAAATGTCTTCTTGAGATCTAGTATAAATTCCCCCTCTTTCCTTTTGAAGCCGTTACCCACACACAAGAAGACTTCTTGTAAGCACAACCCACGCAGGACAGGCCAACACAGGTTTGCCCCAAGTCATTACTTGCCACAGGTGCAGACTACGTCATGTTCAGGTCATGGTTTGGTGGTCTCTGTAGACCAGTCCTATACTTCAAATTTCTGGCACTAGAAGACCATTGCAACACAACAAAAACAAAGGGAGAAGCTGTAGGATCTAGGGGAATTCTCCTCTCAAAGGCCAGAAGCTTCAGGACCATCAAAGACAGGAAGAATGGTCCCTTAGAGACACAGCAGAGATATTCACCCACCACAGTACCAAATTCTGCTTAAATTCTGAATAGAAAAATAGGTGTTACTTTAAAAACTGTATTCAAATGTCAACAAAAGAAGCTGGCATTGCTTTTTTTCTCTGTAATGTTGATAACTAGAGCAGGCTTCAAGGAGAAGGATATTAGCAGTTTGCTATTTAGAATGCATTTGTTTTAACACCAAAATAAAGCATATTCTCCTTTCAAGGAGTTTTGGCAACAAGCTCTATAGTTTAAGCAGGTTAGTGGAATTCAGGGAGAACATGGCATTTTATGACATTTTCAGCTTGGTCATATACTGGTATTCTTCTGACTGTCTTTATTAGAGTTTGCTCCAAAACCTTTTCACAGGCTGCTTGTGTGAGAGATGATCCTGTTTACCCACTAGAAAGGCTTATATTTAGGTGATTTAGGTGAGCACTTTACATTTAAGGAGTAAGGTATTTGCTCCTACTTTGTACTATAAACCCTTAAAGATTGTAGGTTGATAATGTAGATAAACAATAGAATATAATAAACTGTAAAAATCCTTATATTTTTAACATTAGGGAAAGATAAAAAGTCTTCCTCAACTTGAAAAAAAAAAGTATTATTTTTAGCAATAATTTTATATAAGGTGGAAATTAATTTCTTTATAGAGTCCCCAGCCCAAGCTGAGGAGGTTGGTTACAGAAGGCAGATACACCTTCTGCTCCCGTTTGAGCTATCGTAGGAATTAATTTAACCCAATGGGGCAGAATTTGGCCCTCAAGAGTGGAGCTGCCAAACCAGCTCTGAACTCTTACAGTACCCCCGCGAGGCAGTAACAGAACTTAATCCACATCTCGCTGTAGGATCACGTGGTTATTCAGGTGAGAACCAGAGCAGTTCATCACAGCTATTTTTTTGTTGGGTTTTTTTGTCCTTTTTGAGACAACTCAGAAGAAAAATATAAATCCCCGACTAAGGTGGTTGTTAATAGTAAAATGGAGTGTTTTCTTTTGGAGCAGTTGTGGAAAAGGTGCCTTCAAGGCAAGACACAACACCGACAGCTCTCGGTTGGGAAGGCTTGTGGGAGCAGGTTGGATTGCCAGCAGCAGTGGGGTAAACGCCAGGAAAACCTTGGCTCATCCTCTATTCTTGATGTTCTTGACTATTTACTGCACTTCTTCACTTTCATCTTCGTGAAATATGCAAGAACCATTTCTGATGTTCGTATTTTAAGGTACGGCAGAGCGCTCCGAACAGATGAAATGGACCCTGGTGTTCCATGAATGTGTAATCGTGAGCTGTACAAAGACAAATTGTGCCATAAGCTCTCGGCCTAAAGGCTTAACATAATATACAGTACTTTGTGTGGTAGTGATCCCAGCTTTTTAAAGGCTACAACAACAACAACAACAAAAAAATAAAAAAAATAAAAATAAAAAAAAAAGGATAGTGTATTTGTGAGTTTTCAAAATATTCTCCTGTGAATTCTGTCTGATGGCAATTTCATCCCAAACTATTCTTTTTTTGGTAAAACTATAAATGTGTTGTGCATGGATTTGATTAAATTCCTTTTTCTTGTATTACAGTATCATATTGCACTAAACGGACATTCTCTGCAGACAGAAGTGTTAAAATATGTGAAACTTATGGTGTCACTCATGTCATTGTAGATATTTTGTTCAAAAATAATAAACTTAACTTTTTTCAGAAACGTGACGTCATTTTTATGATATTTTTTTTTAAGGCAATGGGTTTAATATCACGGGAGGGACTATCAACAGCACTGGAAAACAGGGTGGAACCCTCAGCAGTAGTTGAAGTGCATTTACCATTAAAGATTTCTGGAGTGAAAACTGGAGGGAGAAGGAATAGAGTGCCTTTAACTGTTATATTAATCAGATGAACCTTCAAAATACTTTAACTGCATTAATGAAAAGTACAGAGGGGTGTTTTCGGGCAGCATGGTGGGTGGAGGTTGGCAGGCACTGAATTAGGAGTTTGTTCTTCCCAGGCTCCCTTTACCATGAACGGACAGAAAGAGGTCTCTCCCGAGGACAGGCTGCTCAGAAAAAAGCCCATCCTGAAAACTCAAGGCAAGTTACCTTGATAAATGGCTATTAAAATCAGGACATCCACTCCAAAATAGTCCTAATGATCTTATCATCAAAAAGATAAAGAATTCACCTGGGGTAAAAGAGCCTCACGGAAACTTTCTAGACCTGTGGGCCCTCCTAAGCACTCTTTGATAGAAAAAATGATTTTAAGAGAACTGAAGTGAGGTTAGCAAATAAGAATTCTTCTGAGGCCAGTCTGAGTTACAGCAGGGTTAATATGCTTATGAAGAGCTAGAGAATGGTCATCTTAGTAAAGCCACGTGTCAACATGCTGCCGTTTAGGCTAGAAATCTTTTGCGGCCCCAGCACAGAAGCTTTGTGCTCCCAGACCCAGTACGACCAAAGGCAGCATCAGTTCCCCCCCTGCAACTTCCTTTTCAGGTTGATGAGATACAAATACCAGACACCTGGTGTGGTGGGACGTGTCCCTGCCCATGGCAGGGGGTTGGAGCTGGGTGATCCTTAAGATCCCTTCCAACCCAAACCACATTGTGATGATTTTGCCATTCCTCTAAATGAATTATTTCCATATACAAATAATTCAGCAATGTATGGGCCTGGAGTTCTAGGAAACATACATTTCTCAAAAGAATAGCCAAATGTAAGCAAGCATCTGCACGTGCCCTCCTAGAGCCCCAGGGACCCGCGTGGTCAGTCCCTGTTGTTCCCAACAGCTCTTGCTCCACCAGGTCTGTCCCACCTCATCTTCCAGAACCCAAAGCACAACTGCTGCTTCTGGTCTCCTTCAGGTCTGTTCACCAGCCATGAAGTTCTGAAACTACCACCACAATACATGGTTCTGTTTCCAGAGCATGAAAACAGCAAAGGCACCGCACCGGGGGTGTAAGAAGCAATTAAACAAGCCCATAGCTGCCAGGCAACGAGACCCCAGAGTATGAGAGAAAAGAAGCAACAGATCTTAAAGAGATCAGTATGTGATTAAATTCCACAGGCTGTGCAGCCCTTTCAACGCAGAGTTCTGGAAAAACAGATGTCAAACATCCTCTTTTTCATGTTTGTACAGATAGCCACCAAACCATACTAGAAATGAAATAACGGTTTAATTCCATGCGGTGCACGCAATTAATTTCATTTCTAGGATCCTACCCCTCCTTCTCTATACTGGCAGGATCTTGAACCACTTTTTTCTGAATAAGCATTACATGCAAAAGAAGGTTTCCTTGTGGCAACGTCATGGCCATCTCCCAGGAAAACATCAAGGACACCACGAGGTGGCTCCCTCTCCCCCCGAGTGAGGGATCTCAGACCGGTCGCATTTTGTTCAAGGCGATACACTTCAGCCCAAGGCATCCCTCAGGCAGAGACCCCAGCCTATTAAGAGGGGAACGTATAAAGCACGATTCCTGCCAAAAACCACACTTCGTTTTACAAGTCATGCGAACGTTTTGAGGTGACACTGCCCTAGAAACAAAAATAGCCGAGCTCTTAATTAGTTAAGAACAAAACCCAACACTTTACTCCTAAATACACACATGAAAACAGAAAGGATTTTATACCTGAGTATTTTATTATATAAAAATGGCTTTTTAAAATAGAAAGCAATATTTTACTTCTTTTTAGTATGTGTTGATTGTCACTAATTGCTGCAGGTATGAGTTTGGCAGACAGAAAAAGAACGGCTAACCAATTTTTAAAAGAAATGAAAGAGAAAAAGCAATAATTTATACCCTGCTCCCAAATCTGCTAAAGCTAGAAGGTCTTTGGAGTCGATCCCTCACGCTAAGGCTGCCATCAGAGCAAAGGCACAAATCCCTCAGGTTGGACTTAACCATTTTGAAAGTCCCTTCCCTAACCGAGATGATTCCATGTGGTCTCTTTCCTGATTTAGGTTCATTGGGAATCTCACAGCAATTAAGAAATTATCTGCCAAAAGCTGAAGAATTATATGTTCATAGCAGTATTTACAGCTTAAAAGTCAACGAGCATTGCCTTTGTTGTGCCTTTTTTTGTTCCCCACCTTCGCAGGCTCTCCCAAACAATGACTCAAGTGAATGACTTTGACGTAACACCCAACTGCTTTATGTCCAACTGCGTTGCCAATAAAAGAGCCTCAGTAAAAATGGAACAAGAGCAGCATGTGCTCAGGTCAGCAGGAAAGAGGTGACACAGAAACAATTTCATACCAACACACAGTTTTGAGAAGACACGTTTAAAAGCACTTTAAAAAGTGTCCTGTCCCTTTTTGAGTAGCTTGAGGTTTACTTTAAGGTTTCTAAAGAGCAAAAGTACCCTTGAGTTTTGTCATTGCAAATACATGAGACCAAGCAATTTAGGAGCAGCTTTGAAGCAGGACCAAAGCAGCTTCCAGGTGAGGGAAAAGGGAAAAAGTAGCTCTTCTCTCTCCCTTTCCCTGTTGTTTGTTCCTTGGTTTGTTTTTCTTCCCAATAGCTTTGTATCTCACAGCAAATCTGATCCCTCTGGGAGGACCTTGCTCAATAGTTGCGGTGCGAGATAACATCAGCTCAGGTCCCGCCTGGGCTACTGGTTGTGGCAGGAGGAGTTCAGTGTGCAGGTGAAGTCCTGATGGTATAAGGCAGCCCCTTCCTGAGAGCTCCTGAGTTTATTTCATCCCTGCATTAACTCTTACGTTCCTTAATGACACCTTCTTTCGTTTGAAAGGTTGCACTGACACAGAGCCAAGAGTATCAAACTGGTTTGTCCCCTTCTAATTATTTCTCCCCTCTGATTAGCATCAACATTTCACACAGCTGCTCCGTTGGTAGAACAGTTATATCATCTTTCAGACTATCAAACTTCCAACACTTCTCCTTTACCTACAATACTCATGCTGGGGCCCCTGCTCTGCCTCCCCCCCGAAGGGAAATGATGGACCCAGTTTGAAGTGAAAATCTGTCCATGGACCCCAGACAATCACTTGGATAAGAGTTACAAGAAAATTAAGGTACTTACATCCCTTCCTCACCTCTTTCCTTCCTTTTTCCTGGGCAAACTTCAACCTCAGATTGCAGCACTAGCATGTCCAAGTGGCCTCAAGTCTTCCATAAGCACCTCCCTCACGATGCATGTTCAGAGTATCAAACCTATGTCTAAACCCTGTCAGAATCGATAAAACCTGTTTATCCTTTTCCTGGTTTCACCTGAGGGTACAGTTTCTTGGGATGCCCACAGGGACTGCTGGACCCTCTCTGTAAGCACACAGGAAATCCCAAACACTGGTTTTCCCTCTCCCAGCTCACAACCTCTCTTGAACCCGGGACTAGCTCTCATCCCACCACGTAACATTCCCTACTATTTATCAGATGGCTAGGGGGCAATTCCAGCGTTTGCTGACCTATGAATTTTACAAGGTTCCTTAACCTTTTACAGATCAAAACAGAATATTCTACTTGTAGCAACCAGAGCAACATGTCCGTTGTGCTTCTTTTGGCACGTGCAAAACCATCCAGAACAAACATATCTTTTCATAGAATCATAGAATCATTCAGGTTGGAAGAGACCCTTGGGATCATCAAGTCCAACCATCAGCCCTACTCTACAAGTTCTCCACTACACAAGATCCCTCAACACCACATCTAATCTATTCTTAAACACAGTCAGGGATGGGGACTCCACTACCTCCCTGGGCAGCTGATTCCACTGACTGACCACTCTCTCTGTGAAAAACTTTTTCCTCATGTCCAGCCTAACCCTACCCTGCTGCAGCTTGCAGCCATTCTATCGCTCATTGCCCGTGAGAAGAGACCAGCACCAACCTCTCTGCAATGCCCTTTCAAGCAGCTGTAGAAAGTGATGAGGTCTCCCCTCAGCCTCCTCTTCCTCAAACTAAACAACCCCAATCTATCCCTCAATCGATCCTCATAAGCCTTATTCTCCAGGCCTCTCACTAGTTTCGTGTCCCTCCTCTGCACTCGCTCCAGCACCTCGATATCTCTCTTGTGCTGAGGTGCCCAGAACTGGACACCAGACTCAAGGTGCGGCCTCACCAGTGCTGAGCACAGGGGGACAATCACCTCCCTGCTTCTGCTGGTCACACTGTTTTTTATGCAAGCCAGGATGCCCTTGGCCTTCTTGGCCACCTGGGCACACTGCTGGCTCCCGTTCAGCTGCCCATCGACCAGCACCCCCAGGTCCTTTTCTGCCAGGCAGCTCCAGCCACACTGCCCCAAGCCTGTAGCCATCCCTGGGGTTGGTGTGGCCCAAGGGCAGGACCTGGCACTTGGCCTCGTTGAAGGCCATGCCATTAACATTGGCCCATCTATCCAGTCTATGCCAGTCCCTCTGTAGAACATACCTGCCCTCAAGCAGATCATCACTCACACCCAACTTCCTGTGTGATAGAAAGTGTTAGTGTTTCCCACTGTTTGATTCATGCCCGACTGCGAATTTTCTAACTCCGGGTCAAGTTTAAGCCCTATCACGTACACAAGTGCAACCTGCTGTGTGTTTGCCCCTGCCAGGCTCTCCATGCATCAGTCAGTTTATATACACATCTACAATTTTGCAGCTCCAGATAGAGCAGAGCTATTTACAGTCACAAAAACCATGTAGGGATTCCCCAGCTGTATTTACGTCTTTCATCTTGAACAGAAGAGGAGAAGATGTTATTCTGTCTGATTTTGAGGCACAGCTGTCTTACCACAGCATGATGTGATTTTCACAAAAGCAAGAGGTAAAATACCCACTTGTCCAATGGAAAACGATTCTGAGAAGTTGCCCTCCAGAGCTTTATTTGTGGATTTCTGCCTCCATTGGTGCTTACGCTTTTAGCAGGAACAAAGACAAGGGGTGGGAATCACACTGTGAGCCACCAGCCTTCCTCAGGTGCTGGAAACTGGTGATTTGTCTTTAGGTTCCCAACAGGGCACTCACATGGTACTGTGGGTGCCTGAGCCTCCTGCTCAAATGCGGGAGGATCACGTTTCCAACAGGACTGTCAACTCACCCAGCATTTTTACAGAAGCGTATGTGAAATATGTCAAAAGTCCATGGGTTTGCCACTCCGCTTTTCAAAAAACACCAAACAGAATAGTAATTATTTTCCTTTTTTAGTTAGCACTCTGAGCTGCCTTCCTGGGGGAAAAACCACCTAAAATCACCTCTGAGCAGGAGAATCATGAAAGATATTAGCACCTTACAGAGGTTACAAGTCCATCTTACCCGACATAAGTCTCCCATGAAAAAGACGTAATCAGTTTGCCAAATTGTCCAGTCAATGGTTTAAGATCAGTGAGTGATGAGGTTAGTGCTGATGTTGCAATTTTCTCAACTTACTCTCCTTTGATACAGTTTTAGTGGCCAGAGTTTCTGTGCGTCCGGTTGGAACCAGAATTTGCTGTCGATCCTGCTTGGGGAGTTCCCCACAGCCCCGATGCACGGGGCTGAAGTCAATGGCAAAGCATCCACGGAGGCTGGATGAGGCTGCCCTACCTGCCTATAAAAGGCCGTGTTTAAAAAATACTCTGTTCATAAAAATAAACTGTAGCGGAATCTAAACTGAACGTGTAAATCTGACCCAAAGTTGGACATCTGTAAAATATATCTGCCACCCGGAGTCTCTCAGTTCTGCTGCAACCCAGTCTTGCTCTGCCTGAGGTGGAACTATTCCAGCTGAGCTCAGCACTGGCTGGGAGAGCCCTTTGAAGGCTTATTCGACTCATACGTGTGACATTTCTATAGTTTGGGTTACACTATAATATTTTAAATAGTGAAATAAACGTGGAAAGTTTTCTCAGAAACAGTAGGGTAGGAATCGTGCAATATCCAGAAACACTCAAAAAACCCAAATTCCTTTCCTTGTGAAACTCTTTACTCCTTCTTTTATCCTCCAACCTCTTTTTTCAAATTCTCAGGATAAAAACCTATGGAAACAGACTATATGTTTTTGTTTGTGCTGTTTATAGCCAGGTAGTGAATACTTGGCAGAGAGGTCAGAACGAGGAGAGAAACACCAAAACCCCTGGCTTTAGACAATGTATGTGAGTTGGGATCTTTTAATTTAGCCTTTTTAAAGGGACTCCATACGTATTCCCAACAGCTCGTGCTTTTGCTCTGGTCCCACTTGAAGGACTGAATTGAAAATTTCTCCATCATTTTAAAACCAGCAGAGGACAACAACCAGCTCCTGCCTTTTCATGGATCGCTGGGGACTAATTCTGATCAAAATACGTTATTAAATCCCTCGCGGAGGAAAGCGGACATCGGAACAGAGCGGTCCTTGGCGCTGCTATAGTCCAAACACACAAACTGCCTCCCTGGAGTTTCTGTGTTAGTAGGAATTTAGCTGTGATCTGACCTCCCCAGAGCTCATAGGAAAAAAAAAATGAGATTCAACAGATTTTACCTCTATTTTACTCTTGCATGCTGTTGTACTGTCCTGGGAGAAAAACACAAAGCCTTGGAGAC
This sequence comes from Jacana jacana, assembly GCA_013400555.1. Classification (NCBI taxonomy): domain Eukaryota; kingdom Metazoa; phylum Chordata; class Aves; order Charadriiformes; family Jacanidae; genus Jacana; species Jacana jacana. Next base: position 344,447 of record VZTM01010078.1, on the reverse strand, counting down.
CTTTCCAGTCAGCTCTTCTATAGCCTGTTTCTCCTTTAGGTGTACAAGAACTCTAACCAGTTACCCGTGTTACAACACTATCCCTGAGATTATCTAGAATTGGGAAAATGAGGAATCTGGTAGATTCGTCACTTTATACATGGATGTGGAAAAAAGGCAGACTCTTGCTCTGCTTCTCATGGGAGATCAGTTGATTCAGAAGGGGAAAAGGGTAGTAGAACAACGTGTGGAAGCATTTCCAGCCCTTTTGTCCATACAAATAAATCCATAGAGGTAATTATTCTTGGGCAGTTAGTTTGAAACCCAGTCCAAGTAGCCAGACTCCACGGCTGCATCTAGGCAGTTCTGAAGGCAGCAGAATCAAAACAAACACTTGTGTTTACTCAACAGGACCAGGCAATTAACTCCATTCTGAAACCATGTCGTGAAAGTCACATCTAGTTTGTGAAGAGCAATCTGAGATGCAAAGATTACTGTTATTTACAAACTGATCAAAACGCTGCAAACACATGGCACCCAGGACAACAGCTCTATGACTCTTCAGCATGTTTGACAGGGAAAAAATGTCTGTTAATCACAAAAGAGGAAGAAACAAATTCTCTCTCCTGTTTCTCCAGGATGACTCTCGTGAAATAACTGGAATTGTAGAAGAGAAAGAAAGGATAACTTGGGCCCATTTCATAGAATCACAGAATCATTCAGGTTGGAAGAGACCCCACTCTACAAAGTTCTCCCCTACACCAGATCCCCCAACACCACATCTCAAGGACTCTGAAACACAGTCAGGGATGGGGACTCCACCCCCTCCCCTGAGCAGCCCAGTCCAGTGCCTGACAATTTCAGTCTCAAAAATAATCTAAGTTCTATTAGTTAGACTTAGGGCCACGTCCAGAGTGAAGACACTGAACCAACTTAATGTCTTCAAGTCTCGGTCCCTGTTGCTTACTTTCCCTTTGTGGCCCCATGCCTATTGCTTCAAATTAGCTTCATATTAGCGATAGGAGACGCAGAGTCAATCTTCAGAGGACTCATATTGCCCAAAGCATCGCAATACCAATAGGTACAACTTCATTGCAAAGGAGAGAGCTATTTTGAGAGGCTGAAAGCAGGAATCTTCCTTTCTCACAGTAACTGTCCGTCCCCTGACCTCCTACTCCTGTATCTGGCAGAATGCTTACAATCAAGGAGAGGGAATTGAGATGTCCTTCATTTTTTCTACCCTGTGGGGTATTGTTTTTTCTGCCCCAGTTCAGCTTGCTCTATCCAAAGCTTCCCCTGCACCCTCCATCCCTCCATGCTTTACTGGCAGGAGGGAATTTACAGCGAGTAATAAATTTTTAATCACACTGGTAAAACTCTAAGGTATAAAATCAGTATTCTTAGATTATGTATCTAAACTATTCCTTAGCTGCATGTTTCAGCTAATGGTCCAACACCATTTATATGCTGCAAATTCATATATTTGTGCATTCGTTGTGCCTAAAATTTGCCTTTTAAGTGACCATAGAATCACAGGCTAGCAGGGACTGCTGCTTGAAGATCGAATCAGACATGTGTGTCTGGGCAGACACTTGTTAAACCTGTTTTTAAAGAACTTTAATTATTTCAGCTGCCCACTTGCCCAAGGCTTCACTTCAGTTCTTCCTTACCCTTACTCTTCAAAGCTACTTTTTGACATACCTAATATAAAACTCTTCCTTTTTGCAATTTAAGGCTATTATTTCTCATTCTATCTATGACAAACAAGGAAAATCTATTGTTCTTTTCCTCTCTGCTAATGGTTTATTTACCACATTCCTTCTCCACATCATAATCCTTGATTCTGCTCTGCTTTAAAAGGAAAAAAAAAAAACAAACAAAACAAAACAAAACCAATCCAATTCACTTATTCTTTCCTCGCAGATCATGGTTTCCAGACTGCAAATCTCTGCTGCTGCTCTCCTCTAGAGGCTCTTCGGCCACTCCTCCACTCATGTTGGAGAGCCCAGCACAGAACTGAGCAAAGAATCCTCAGTAAAGCCTTGCTGCCGTGGGGCAGGGGTGTATTACTTGGCATGTTTTGGATACGGGATTTTATTTATACACTTTGCTTTTCATAGCAGCCTCTGTTGATCCATGTTCCACATGGGACCCGTACTAACCCAAAGATTCTCTTCTGTGCCCAAATATTAGCGAGTCTTCGTTTGCTCGCTCCAGCAAAATATTTTGCTCCCTTCTAGCCTGAAGTGACACGAAAGCAACATAATTTGAATCTTTTCCAAGGAACCAGAGGCCCTTTTAAAATTCTTTCCCCAGCTTCACAAGACCTTTCAATATGTTTTAAGACCGCATTGGTAGAGCTCTCCCCCATCACTCAATGCAGCAACCCCGTCACAGCCAAGCTGCATAGCATTCCGATGCTGTCATGACAGTGCTTTTAAGGAAGAAAGCATGAAGATTTCGAGTAAATATTCATTTGGTGCCATTTCTTGCTTTCAGAAAATAAAAACCAGATTTTTCCATCCTTTCCTTTGCACACACTCACAGGCACGATCTAAATTATCCTCAGGATTCCATCACTGTTGGGAGCTGTTAGATGTTCAGCGCACAGCAGGTGCCTGGAGAAGGAGGCTTTCTGTTGTGGGGTAGAAAATTTCTGTGATAAAAGTTGCAGGAACTCTACAGATGTAAATCCCCAAAGCATTTCATCTGCATAGGACACTAAAAGTCTGCTGTTTAAAGCACTGACGCATTTAGGTCCCCGTCATAAAGCAAGGGAGTCATGCAAAAAACTTGATTTTGAGTGAGACACAGAGGGTCACCAAAATGCAACAAATAAATAATTATTATTTTGAAAGTAATTGGAGAACACAAGAGTTTCAAATAATTACAAGTTGAAGGTTTGTTCTAATTGAACTCAGTTTATTTTTAATTTAATTTTTTTTTTTACTCACAGGGAATTAGGGACAGAAGGAGAGGGAATGGCTTCAGGCTGCAGCAGGGTAGGGTTAGGCTGGCCATGAGGCAAGAATTCTTCCCAGCAAGAGTGGTCAGAGCCTGGATTGGGCTGCCCAGGGAGGGGGTGGAGTCCCCATCCCTGACTGTGTTTCAGAATGGATGAGATGTGGTGTTGGGGGATCTGGTGTAGGGGAGAGCTTTGTAGAGTAGGGCTGATGGTTGGACCCCATGATCCCAAGGGTCTCTGCCAACCTGAATGATTCTATGGTTTTTTTATAACCAATACATTTTGGGGATCATATGAGAAATACCGAGTAAGCAGATCAATGAAAAAGTTAAAGGAAAATGATGACTCCTGTGAAATAATTGTGGAGTTTCTGTGCCCTGCTACTGCCAATTCAATTCCATAACATTTCAGGAATGACAGCTTAAGGTCAGGGTAAAACCAAGCCAATAGCCCCATGAAACACCACCATTCCAGCGGATGATACCCAAAACCTGAGAGTAACACCATGTTGCTCAAAGCATGTTCATCTTTCCCTGTCTCAACAGCTGAGCTTACAGCTTTACATCTCTGGTTATTAATGTTACAACCAACAAGGAGTTAAAAGCACTTCCTGAGGACTGCCTTCCAAACATCAAATGACAGACACCTGATTTATACATTAGATCTTCCTCTGGTAACGTAAATATTTTGAAACCTTTTAATATCAACTTGATTTACACTGACAATTCTCAATTTAAGAGTTTTCACCTATTGATAAATTTGGATAACTCCTGGTGGAGGCAGTTCCCTGGTAAAAGCTAGGCTGTCATTATATAAAGGATTTCTTCTCCTAAGAATATGGAGCTTCTTAAGGTTATTTTATGTATTTCTAAGACCAGAGTTGACAAACTCAGTGAAATTTACTCTCTTGCAGGAACTCATTGGTTAGCATTTGTTTAGCAGGTTAAGAGTGCCCTTCCAAACACCTAACCAAAAGAGAGCATTTACTGCCACAGCAAAACACTTCAGTGACAATCTAGAAAGTGGATAATGTAAAGGTATTATTTGTGCCCATGCTGGGTTAGTGGTTGGGCTCGATGATGACCAGAAAACATCCATTTCCACAAGCAACTGAGATGTTCTCACCCATTTTCATCTCTCTAGACCCAGCCTCTGGGAGACCCCACTGTAAATGAACCTCATTACCTCAACTGACGGGACCTACTAGAAATTGGCAATAGAGGCAATATGGATTTTTGGGATAGCTTTCATTCCTCTGGGGGAATATACCCTGATCTTGCAGCCTCCATCACTGAGCTTTTCTCTTTCCACCCTTTGTTGATCAAAGTTTTTCTACCCTCCCTGAATGTTCACCTGGGGAGGCAGGGGAATAAACCAAGGAGTTTTTTAGATATCATATTCTCATCTGCACAGCACTGCCTTACTCCAAAGGCAGTCCCGGTTCCCCTGTTGCAGAACCCTTGTATTTCCTCTAACGGGGTGTCAGCCACTAGCTAGTAAGGGACAAAAATATAATCACAACTTTCTCTCATTCTTTGATCACAGCCCCAGCAGTTGTATCGGTCCTATCATTTCTGGAAAGAAAAAAGCAAAGCCAGATCTGGTGCAGAAGGTGGATGCAGGAAAGACGTAGCCCTGCTATGGACAGCTGTGTTTGTTCTTCACCACTCTTAAAGAAAAGGTAATTGATTTTATTATTATTATTATTTTTGTAATCTAAAGTGTAGTAAAACATAGCACAACAATTCAATAACTTTAGAGCTGGGTTCACAAGGCTTCACACCCCGGTCTTTGTGCCTTCCTGCAGCTAAGGGCAATATGGTCAGAATTAATACATATTTTAAAGGACATTCTTCTCTGAACTTGCCAAACTTTTCAGCCTGTCAAGAATTATTAAATGGTATTGCCAGTTATTTCAGAGAGCACACAGGGAAAAAAAAAGACCTAGAGAGTTTTCCAAGATCGTGAAGTGTCAGCAAATCCAAATGCTTCCTTTGATGTAATTTCAAACATCTGAAAAACATTATTAACCCAATGCTAAGGTTTCCTCTTAAATCACTGAAGATACAAAGAAGAAAATAGATCTGATTTTCACTGTCTTTTATCTCATGTAGTTATTAGCTGTGTAAAATACATACACAAGAAGATGTTAATTTTGAAATTAAGAGGAGGGTAATGAAGTGTTTCATCTATGAAAAGCAAGTTGTAAGTTGGAGGCTGATTTGATAGGAGCTGGCTGGGGTTCACTGTGGAATATTTCTTCTGCTCAGCACTTGCTAAAGAAAAGATATTAACTATTAACTGTTGAAGCTGACTTGTCCTTTTTCTTCCCTCTTCTGTACCAGTTCCATCTCTGACTGCTGAGGGAGAGAGGGAATACAGAGTTGTGTCCCCTTTGGGAGCTACAGTAATCCGTTATGAATATTATAGTGAGAATTTCAAGATTTCAAGAAAAGTCACTTGCTCCCTCTACCCAAATTTATTTTTCTAACAAGGTTCTTGCTTTGTACAGTGGTTTATGCTTAATGCCTGCCAGGGTCTATTAAATATATTGACTTATGTGACAGAATACTGTTTCAGTGGTGCTGTATCTGCATTGTAGAGACACGCTCTGTTGAAAAGGAATGTGGATATATCCTAAATAAATACATTATAAAGCTTGGGAGAAAGCATTTCTCTGCCTTTTATTCTCTTATTTCTTTTCCAAAGGCCTCTGGCATTATTGTATTCACTCATACATCATACAAGAGACTGCCATTATTTTTACTTTGCTTCATTCCAGGCTTGCAATAGTGTAAATAACTGCAAAAGTACAAGGTAATGGAGAAAAAGGGCTGACTGTGACCAGGGACAAACCCAGCAGAAATCCTTAAGCCACACAACTGTGAGGGGTTGCTCCAAGGAAACCTCTGGGGAAGACAGGAAACAAAATACCTGCTTGGAAATTAATACTAAATTTCCAGCTATGAACCATTTGCTTTGATTTTTTGTTTTTGTATTTTTTTTAAAGCTATAAATAAAAGGAGACTGTGAAAATACAAAAAGGTTTAACTGGCTGAATGTTCCATATAAGGGTGAAAGCACATCACACTGAACGTGGAAATTCCCTGGATGGTTCCTGGCTCCTGCCACACCAGAGCCATTATCAAATCATAGATGTGTATATCCCTGGCAGCAAAAACTCTTTCCAAGAAGTAAATGCAGCTGGTGAAGTTACATTTAACTGCTACTGCCCAGTCAGACCTTCGAGTGCTTTAGAAGTACAAGGCATGATGCCAGGTCAGCATTACCAGTCCGTGTGCTCTGCCATGGCCACTTCTCCAATTCTTGATTAGCACAGGGCTTAAAATCCTCTTTCACAGCTTCTAAAGGTAGTTGTTTGGGAATATGTAAAACTGTTTCCATAAATTTCTCAGTGAGCCCATACACTGGAGAAGGGAGGAACAGATTTTCATTCAATAACGAACACAGAAAGTCTTAAAATTCTGGTAAGCTGGAAGCTGCTCAGCTGGAAACAGCCAAGAGGAAGGACATAGAGGTGACCACAGAAGAGTAGCGTGACCATCACACGTTGCAGGTGAGAAAAAGGCAAAAGGAATTCCAGGAAACATCAGTAGATATACATTTTTATGGGGAATACTGCCCTTCAACAGTGCTGGAACTGCTCTGAATGCATTTGTTCAAAAACCTAGAACAGATCCAGGAGGACTACTTGGATTACAAGAGGCATAGGATTTTTTTCTTTCGCATGAGAAGGCTCAAAAAGCTCAATTTTTTTGTTTGCTTTGGTAATAAAACCAGCAAGGATGTCTGACTGATCTCTGCAAACAGAGCCCATCCTTCTGATCCTGGCGAGGGACAAACATCGAGAACAAAAGAGAACTCTTTAGGCTAAGAAAGAACGTCAGAAAATAAGAGAATAAACGTAGTCATTAGTATTTTAGGCTCTCTCCTTACAGAAGGGTTCTTAACCTATTGAGCATTCAAGGTTTGGAACCGACTTCCAGTGAAAGCAAGAGGGGTAAAAGCCTTCAAAAGGAGAACACCTCCCACAGAACGCAATGCGGGTGCCTGCAGCAGATCGGGGTTTCTCTCAATGACTAAATACTTTCCTTCTCACCCCTTGCTTCCATCACCATCTGCATACACACACATGCACACACATACATGTATATGCAGATAAAACCCCCAGTACACAGAAACTTCACCTTCTGGTGCAATGCGTTTCACCCATGGCAGCGTGCAGTATTTGATCTGACCACACACACGTGATCAGCAAACAGAGATCCGTGAAAAGTTGGCTTGGAGTGAAAATGTCATAACCTCTTATCACCACAAAGTAAAATATGTACCTTGGGTGTAGAGCCCTGACTCAGGATTTTTATTGACGCTAAGTTGTTATAAAATATTTTTATTTCAGATAAACACGAGGGCAAAGCAAGAGCAAATATATTTTTCCAGGAACTAGTTAGGATCTAGTGTACCTTAGCATCCCCTGAAAAACAGTGTATAATTTAGGAGTGACTCACTAGGGCACCAGCTTGGGAGAACATGTTCAATTCCTGCTCTGGGCTTACAATTAGTCAGGAGAAAGCCAAGTGAGGCCTGTTTTTACTATTGTTAGTTCAGTCCTGGTGTTGATGGAATTACTGAAATCAGTGCTCACTCCCTACTACACTGTGCACGGCTCAGCCTTCAGTACGGTGTGATAAAGATTAGGCCAGTCCAGGAACCCTCCAGCAGTGAAGGAGGGGGTCTCCTTCCATCCCCTCTCCACCTCGCTGCCCTCAGAAATCAAATACAGCTATTTCTGTCTTACTGATAAAACCAGCTTGGGCTATCCCCAAGAATGCACACACTGACATTTAGTATATGTCTAGTAAATATATTCTAAATTCATCTTTCAGTGTAAATTTCTTCTGGATAGTTAAAAATGTGCAGGTATTTGTGAGCATCTTGCACATATATAAATAAAGAAGAATCAAGTTACCCATTTCATACATCAGAATCCATTATTGACATTCACAGCCAAAAATACCCCCATCAATAGTGAATTTCTACTCTGGATAAGGAGGGAAAGGAGAAAGAACGTACACAGAATGTCCGGTTTTGGAAGGGACCTTGAAAGATCATCTAGTCCAGTCCCCCTGCCGGAGCAGGAACACCTAGAGCAGGTCATACACAAACCACTTTGTTTGAGATGAGATCTGTCCTGCACTGACAGGAAATGCTCGTGAGAGAAGCTGGTATGTTGAAGAAGGCTTGTAAGTCTCCAGGAACTGAGTATTGGTGCCAACTAGCCAAGCAACACGGTAGTTAAACCTGAGCTGCTCAATCACTGCTACTGCAGAACACAATCTGGACATCATCCCCCAAAGGGCTGACATTTTTCTACATTATATCCTGCTTTTTTTTTTTTTAATTGTATTTAATTTGTTTACAGGTACAGTATCCTTTCTACAGTACTAACAGCTCCATTTGTAATTTCACAGTACCACTGTGGAGAAAAAAAGGGTCTTTTCCCTCCCACCCCCCTTATTTAGGAACACAGAAACAACAAACAAGTGCCAAGAGAAATTATTTTAAAGTCACAAAATGAGGAAAAACCCTGAAGGAGACCAACAGAGGACCTTACACTGAGTCAATACCAGCATCAGGCTCCATCCCCAAGTTCTTAAGCCGGTGTTCTGGCAACACAAGAACCCTCAGATTCATTTCATGCTTTGCTTTCCTGCCTTCACCCCTCTTCATTGTGCTTGGAAGCAGCAGGGAGAGGAGAGCAGCCCAGTCTCAGCCACTGCCCACTGAAAAGCCCAGCAAAGACGGGGGCAGGTAAAGGGTGAGTGTCAGGAAGATGGAGCCAGGCTCTTCTCAGTGACATCCAATGACAGGACAAGGGGTAATGGGTGCAAGCTGGAACAGAGGAGATTCCAGTTAAATATGAGGAAAAACTTCTTCACAGTGAGAGTGACTGAACACTGGCAGGGGCTGCCCAGGGAGGTGGTGGAGTCTCCTTCTCTGGAGACATTCAAAACTCGCCTGCACGTTTCCTGAGTGGTCTGATCTAGGTGTTCCTGCTCTGGCAGGGGATTGGACTGGATGAGCTTTCAAGGTCCCTTCCAATCCCTGAGATCTTGTAACCTTCCCTTCTCTTCCTAATGACCCAACGTGTGCCTCAATGACGCTGTTTTTCAGTGCAACAAGGTAAGCTCATGTCGATTTATTTGCATTTTCCCCCTGATAGAACAAGCCCTACCAGAGCAGGCTCTGCACAGGCAGCTCCACGTGACCTTATTCAAAAGCAATTTCATCAGTTTGCTCCTCTGGTTCTCCTTTTTCATAACATTGTGTTGCTTCTACTTCTGATTGTTCCTTGCCAAAGAATGAAATTCCTTTTTTTTTTTTTCCTGGAACGCTGAAGTGACTCGTTATCATCAGACCCACGAGTCCACAGATTAAGCTACGTTCGTGTGCCTCAGCAAACAGATTGCAATCACATTTTTTATATATTTATATATTTCTTTTTTTTTTTTTTTATGAGCACCATACATTTCCACTTCCCCTACGCTCTCAAGTTCCCAGTCCCACTGTTATTTTTGCTGAGAGGTTTCCCATCGTGAAGGGAATTACACAAAAAGCACAAGGGCTGGAGGTGTTCTGGGGAAACATTGTTATTGTGAGTCAGCCTGGACGGAGTCAAAACACAGGAGTTGTTCTTAGGAAACCCTGGCTGAAAATAATAGCAATCCCAGATATACATCTGCTTTTAGAGCCTCTGTAACATCTGGGCTGAAATCCTTCTGTCATCCCAGTGCAAGTGATACATACACTCTTTCCTCATTGGATCTACTCTAAGCCAAAAATTTATGATTTTTGTTTGTTGTTTTTTTCCTCCCCCTTCAGAGAACAAATAGAAAAATCTGGAAACAAATTTCCGTGTAAAATGGACGATGCCGACAGCCAGGCTAGCTTCTTCGTGTGGTTCCTCTTTCACACCGAGTCAGGGCTAAGCTTGTGTGTCTCCACGTGACACAGTTTCTCACGCTACAGCAAACACAAAGTCCAAAACCCAAGTTCTAGATACCAGCTTCCCTATCAGGGTAATCAAAACCACGGCCCTTTGCTCTTCTCCCTCGGCCGGTATCATTAGCCGTGTTTGCTGCTGCTGCTGCTTCCTCCCTGCTTAACTCCATCCCTTTTTGCACATCTGCATGACGACAGGAGATGCTTTGGAGCGTTTTATGACCAAAACAAAACCAACAGAAATCATCAAATTTGGTTCTCTCAAGAAGGCTGACTGTAAGTACCCGTGCAGCTTTCGAAAGCTGGTTTTCGGTACGGCACTGAGCTTGGGACCTCGCTCTCCCCGTCCTGGCAGTCACTCTTCAGAGCATACGGTGTCAGAAAGGGGACTGCTGTGGAGGGGAGGGAAAACTGGAGACCAAACTTACAGCTGAAGCGTTCTGTGCAAAGAGAGGTTTTTTGAAGCTTGAAATGAATTATGCTCCTTAGGTAATTCAGAACTTCTTCCTTGAAAATGCGGAAAGATTTCGTTTATGTTTTGTTTGGTCTTGACTTTTACCCCGGAGAAGCCTGAAGGAGCTGACTCTCTCATTGACTGCAAAAGCAGCATTTGCTAGATTCTAGTGGTTTTTAGGAGAGAACACAGAACAGGAAGTCAGTGTACAAGGCTTTGACTTCATGTGTTGGGAAGGGAAGACAGGATGACGGTGGGGTGCTTGAGAGAAATAAAATGTGACTGGTACAAATCAGGGAAGACCAATCACTCCTCCTGAACCTTTTTCTTCTCTTTTGTCAGTGGTGGAGCCCCCATCCCTGACTGTGTTTCAGAGTAGATTAGATGGGGTGTTGAGAGATCTGGTGTAGGGGAGAACTTGTAGAGTAGGGCTGATGGTTGGACTCCATGATCCCAAGGGTCTCTACCAACCTAAATGATTCTATGATTACCTCACCAGCTGTACCTGCTCATTTGAATGACTTTTCAGCTTTACATCAGAGGGACTCTAGACTACTGTCTCTTGCTTGATCCCATTACCTCAAAACCCCATAAAGAGCCTTCCTACCTGTGATAAATACCTCATTTCACACAGTCTAGGAGCTGAGGATGGAGAACTCTTTCGCCCTGAAAATTCATATGATGGAGGAGGAAATTGGCATGCCAAAGACTCTGAAAAACTGAGGTGTTTCTTATGGTCTCCTGCTCAGTTCCAACTAACTTCACCCAAGTCTGAAGAGATTTCCTAAATTTACCATTCTCTTTGCCTTCAGTTATGTACGTATTCCCATGGACAGTATGAAAACCAGGAGTATAATAAATTAATTGTTACATGTTAAACTTATACTCAGTAAACTTGCCAGGAGTGTTTCCAGTTGACTTAGAAATATGTCAAGCCATTGCCTTGGAAAACAGGATATTAAAATGCTTGCTGATAATTTTGTTTCCCCTGAAAAACAAAAATTCAGGAGAAGCCTTCCTTGAGCTGCCACATGGTGATAGCAACTACGTGTTCCAAAGCACATTTAGTTCTTCCAAAGCACATTTAGTTCTTTTCTTGTTAAAACACTCCTGAAAGTGCTGAATTACTGATATGTGTAACTAATTGTGTCTGCTGAGTTCCCAAAATAAAAGATAGGCTTCCTGGTTCAAAGCTTCATTAGCGCCAAGGTCCGTTATGCTGTGCTCCTGCCATCTTGGGCCCAGCATTGCTATCACAAATCACTGCTTTACACTATTAGACACAAAAAGTAATCAGTCAAGCTGAAAATGTTTAAGAATATGAAATCCTAGTAGGATTTTCATTTGTTTTACAAGAGTGGCATATATGACACCCTGTTCATACCAACGACCTGTTGCTTGGGGACTGCATAAATCAAGATTATTTCAGGTTTTACAGTTATCCCAGTGATAACTGTAATAAATAGACTCATTATTCCTACCCTTCAAATCTGCTTTTTATAAAATCAAATGGTTTTGCATGGATAGGATATACATCACAGTTGACTAGAAGTTAATTTCTCTACCAAAAACTTAAGAATTATTCGTGGACAATAGGCTTCATGCCACAGATAAGTGTTCTCCCCCGTTAAGAAAGTGATAAACCTTAGACTCAGAGGCTGAAGTTAGTCTTCAACAACAGCTTGTTGCACTTTGGATCTCTGGCTAGAGCTAGCCATATCGAGACTTATTATTCTTTTGAGAAATAATAATAATAAGTATCTTTCCAACAACAACAAGCATGACATAACTGCTATTCAGGGCAGCGTGCAACTACTCTATCGTTAATACTTTCCATAATCAACCTTTTTTCCATAAGGAATCGATTTCCTGCATAAAATTTCATCTGTATCACAGCGTGGATGGTAGGAAGGGTCTGCTGGCAAGGTAGAACTTACACTCTAACATACAGTGACAAAAACTTACCACCAAACAGTCTAAAATCAGGTCTACTTCTCTACTACTTGGCAGGTTTGTAACAGTTTTCTCTGGAACTGAGCTGAAATTGTAGCTGGTTTCGCTTCAGATAACAGTAGCAACCAACAAATACAAATCTAGAGTTTTCTAAGGGCCGAGAAGGATTTAAGCACAACCAAGCCATGCTGCCTTAAACCAAAGGTCTACATAGCCCGATAGTCTGGAGAAAAGCCAAAAACACACGCTTAGAAAAAGCATAAGGATAGGAAAAGCACATAAAGTACTTTCTGTGCGTGTTCCTGATGACAGATTTCACACAGGTATCACCAAGCCTGAGGTGATCTCTGCACACTTAGCAATCCCTACTGCAGTCTCGTCCCCTGAGCTTGTTCACATTTCCCTTGGAGCAGATAAGAACTTTTGTCTCTTTCATGGTTTAAGAATGCACTGCATAAAATGTGGGGAGGGGTTTATAGTGGAATTCAGGAGTTATGACTGGTTACAAGGCCAGGAATTTCTTAGGTGTGAGTTGTTTTCATGGTGCAATACAGAGGTTTGTGTTGTTTTGTTCCATTAATACATCCCAAACCCCTAAATTAAATGTACATTCATTAAGTATCCCAAGTCACATGCTACATAAACATCTGTAAGTCAAGAGTACCAAATTGCCTTAAATAAAATAAAATCAGATTCAGCACAAACATCAAGTTTCTGTGTACCTGTAGCAGTTCTGGGTTGCCTGGGCAAAACAGCCTCGAAGGTACAGAGCACATTCTTCAGGCGGTGGTGGCACTGACAGTGCAAGTTCTCCAGAGCCCCTGCCTGCGTGGTGAGGTAGCTCATATCACTGCTGACCATGGCCAATACCTACAGCACTCAGCACTAGAGAAAAACAGCATCACTGGGGAACCATAACCTGAGATTCCAACCCGATTCCTTGATTTCGTGTGTGAAATTTCCTCCACTGAAGAATTTCATATTTATTTTCTTAAGTCCACTATGATTTTGTGTCCTAGAATTGCCAGGCCATGAGGACAGCTCTTCTTTTCTAAGGCAGAACTAAGTAAAACATCTCAAGGGAAAAGCACTTGTTTCTCATAACACTTCATCCTTTCTGTTGTGGCCAGTTCCTGAATCCAGCAGGAACCCCTCAAACACATATGGTTTATCTCTGTGTAATCCAGCAGGAACCCCTCAAACACATATGGTTTATCTCTGTGTAGTGAGAAACAGCGTATAAAAACATAACCCAAGCAAAAAAATGTCCCTTCACTGTGACACTAAGGTCGTTGTTTGAATTTACTGGACAGGCTCCAGTCTCTAATCTTATCACCTGTCAAACTTCCAAAGCACACACAGCTTCCCTTCCCACCCCCCTGCCCTGGGGCTTGATCCAGCAGTGTTGGTGCTACTGAAAGAGCTGTGGGAGTCGCACCAGACCTTACACACAGGCTCCACGATACAGCTTGTATCTCAGCATCACGTACATTTCTTTTCTTCAGCTCACTTCTATAATCACAAACAGCCAAAAAAGCATCAAGAGCCCTTTCTAAAATTCCAAATATGCCATTAAAAGCAGGAATTTCCTCTAGGTCTGTAATTAAAAAACCAAACAAACAAACAACCAAGGCGTATCCAGAAGCAGCAAACAAACAAGCAGACACCACGGCATCCCATCCCAGACACAACCAAGCCTATGAACTGCTGCTTCACCCTCGGTGCAAGCCCCAGTTTAATTCAGCTCTGCCTCCCCAGGGATCCCAGGGCGATTCAGTCTCACCAGTCGACTGAATTTAGCCACCGCACAGGCTAACTCAAATCCCGGGTATCACACGATCTAGGCTTTTGATGTCTCTGTGCACAGGGCTTCAATTTCGAAGGCTGACCGTGCCCCTGAGCCCCTGACGGGATACATGACCCTCCGCAGATAATTACTGCATTTTACAGCCTGGAATGGCTCTGTCAACATAAACACAGCCTCCTACACCAACAGCCCTGATCCTCGGACAACTCGAGAAGGGCAAGCAATGGGCTTAGACATTTTTACCAGAAAGAAAATATTGTGGCCAAAAATTCTAGAAAAACCTCAATACTTTAAAATAAACCTTTTCGTTCTCAATTCATAAAATAACGCTATAGTCTTGTCATGTCAAGAAAGTACAAGAGAAATTCAGAATCCCATTAGTTTGAAGCTTTGTTTTTACACACAGAGGAAAAAACTCAACCAAAAGGGTAAGCCCCCTTACTTCTCCACAAGACGTGATCCACGCCATAACGGCGTGATACCGACACAAGAAACAGATTAATGATCAAAACCCTCTGCTTCTAAAGGAGAACACACAAACAATTTCAAACATCTATCTCCTTTATCTTTCTTTCACATAAGATCTCTACAGAAGCTCAGGGATTGGAAGGGACCTTGAAAGCTCCTCCAGTCCAATCCCCTGCCAGAGCAGGAACACCCAGAGCAGGTCACACAGGAACGCCTCCAGGCGGGTTTTGAATGTCTCCAGAGAAGGAGACTCCACCACCTCCCTGGGCAGCCCCTGCCAGGGTTCAGTCACTCTCACTGTGAAGAAATTTTCCCTCATATTTAACTGGAACCTCCTCTGCTCCAGCTTGCACCCATTACCCCTTGTCCTGTCATTGGATGTTACTGAGAAGAGCCTGGCTCCATCCTCCTGACACTCACCCTTTACAGATTTATAAACATTAATAAGGTCACCCCTCAGCCTCCTCTTCGTAGATAATGACCACTTTTCAAGAGGAGCATGGTTGGTAGTCCCCCCCTGTTTTAAGTTTCCTGACCCCTTAAAAAACACCCAAATCCCTATATATATACTTGATCTTACATTTGATTAGAAATATCTTCCCTTCTGCAGTCCAACAGTCCTGCTTAAAGCAAGGCAAGTAGCACAACAGAAATATTTGGGCAGGGAACAATATCAGATCGATTTACAGAGTTTCCTACAAAAAAGGAAAGGTGTCACGGCGTGCACTTACACCAGCAAACCCACACCTCCCTGACAGTCACTGGTGGAGCTTGCACTCACAAGTCTCCCATTTGCTTTTCACCGTGCCCAGCAGGTAAGTCACTTCCACAAGAAAACACACCAGTGCCTGATGTGTTTGGTGCCACTGTTAACGGGTAGTTCAGTGCAGCCCAAGGACATGGCAGTTGTCAAATGAAGCCCACAATGACAAAACCCTTACCTGCCCTGTTTCATGGCTGGATTCTATTCTGTATGAAGCCAGAGGATATTTTGAGCCTTCACCTCAATCATCTGACACCGAGCTGGATGTTAGGTACGTCCCACCTTGTTGTACCAGCATCCTCCACTTCACATGAAGCAGGGTGCCGTTCCCCAAATGTCACTGACAGAGAAACTGAGGTAAGCAAAGCTCTTACCAACAGCTTCTTGTGACCTACACACAAGTCAGAGCAGGTCCAGCAGCTTCTCTTAAACCAAGATGTATTATTTATATCAGAACTTAATGACCCTCACTTCAGAGTCCCATCCAAGCAGCCTTTTCTTTCCACTCAAAGAGCTTTTCTAAATTCAGCACACACATAAACATCCATTTCAATTCATGTAATACTTTCATGGGATCAAAAACCTCTCTATTGCCAGTTTTGTCTAGATGCCTGTACGAGACAACTGCTTTTTGACTAAAAATATGAGAAACTCTGAGGGCTCCAGACTTGTTGTCTTTCTTCTTGAATGAGAGCTAAGAGGCCTCTCTATCCTCCCAGAGCAATAGGGAGCCAAAAAACACTCCCAGGTGTTCCAAGAGTGAGGGAAGTTAAATCAACTTCAGCACAAGTAGCATTTAACCTTGAAGAAGCCAAGTAAACTATGTCTTGTTCTCACTACAGCTACTGATCTGAAAAGGTGAGGTTCTTCAGAACACCTCCAACCAAAGCAGGGAAGGTGCCTCTATTTGGGAAATACAATCCATCAGGCTAAATGTTGTGGTAATGGTTTAAACAATACATTAAGCATAGGTAGATAACTGATAGTAGACTGACCTGCTGCTGTGCCAGCACTGACTCCAGAAACACCATCTGCAAGAAAAGAGGAGAGAAAAAAAAATAAACCCTCAGACTATATAATCTTAAAAAGGAAATACATTGTTTCCTAAGTAGTATTAATGGATAACTGCTGTTAATTTCAGTCAATAGATTAATTCTTGAGAATAATTCGTTTTAGCACTTCATGCTCTGTATTGATTTGCAGAGTTATTGAGGCTCACCAGGAGAGGGTGAGAACACAAACAGCTAAATGTCTCTTCACTGCTTTGATTTGTATGCAGATGCCTATGTTTGTATGCAGGCACGTCCACAGCCCTTTGTCAGTCCTGTAGGCCCGCAGAAGACAGCTATTATTTAGCAAAAAGGCAAGCTTTTCACTCCACATTACCAGGAGGCGGGAAGGTGGGGCGCCATGGGCGAGTCAACTATAGAGTTAACCCAAAAAAAGGGGTGATTGGACTAACGATGTCTCTCAAGACCCTCTGCCCTAATCGTGAGGGAATTTTTTCCATCTTCAGCCCATTCCTACATCCCTGCCTTCTCAGAGCCGGCAGGGCCAGGCAACGCTCTCCTGCCGGGTTTGTTTGCAGTCTTCCGTAACAGACAAGAAAGCGTGAAGTTATGCATTATATTAAACAGTTATTGCAAAATGAATCATTATCTGTCATACATCATGGGGGGAAAAAAAATCCCAAGATTAATCATGGCATGTTCTAGCTACAGCACCTGGAATCTTGCCACTTGCTAGGTTTGTTTTCAGTTTGCTTTCTTGAAAACAAGTTAGAGCCCACCGGTTTTGTTTAGATACTGGTTCCTATCAGCTTTCTTAACCGCCTCAGCCACGCTGTTGCTCTGTTTGGCACCATCAGGAATATTTACTTTTTAGGTTCCATAGGCTCTCTACTGCGACACAAACGTGATCTCAAGCAAACAAACAAAAAAAGGAACCAAACAAAAAGCCCTGTCAAAAGAAACCAAAGCAAGCAACCTCTTGCTGAAAGGTTGAAACGTTAGCTGGATAAACGAAACAAGACCCTGCTGCAAACGGCTCTCTAAGCAACACCTCTAAAGGTCCGCCTGACAGAATCCCAGAATGGATCCAGTCCAACCCCCTGACAAAGCAGGTCCACCCAGAGCAGGCCCCACAGGAACGTGTCCAGGAAGGGTTTGAATGTCTCCAGAGATGGAGACTCCACCACCTCTCTGGGCAGCCTCCGCCAGGGCTCTGCTCCTCTCCAAGTAAAATTCCTCCTCGCGTTTAGACGGAGCTTCCTACACGGTTTGTGCCCGTTACCTCTGTTCCTGTCGTCGGACACAGCGAAAAACCCCAAAAAGAGACCGGCCCCATCCTCCTTCCCCACCCTGACAAAGTTCTTGACGGCAGGCTCTCCCAAACCTACGGGAGAAGGGCCCCACGCTCCAAAAACCTCGGCTGGGAGCCTCAGAGCACTTAAGCTGCTGCTTATTTGGCAGCAGACACACGGTCTGAACAAGTCCCACTTACTCCCCGAGCACGGGAGGTCTTCTCATGCAGAAGCAGCTCTCGTTAGTCTTCTTCTTGCGGACACCAGGTGTGTCTCCACCTGTGTCTCATAAATTCCTCTCGGAGGCAGGCGATTCACAGCTTTCCCCCACCGGCGCTTGGCCGCAGCTGCAGCAAAGGTCCGGCTCAGCCGCCAAATCGATGTTGAAATCACGAACCGCCTTATCTTCCTTAGGGTTTTACCTCATACTCCTAATCTTCGTTATCTTATTCTAGCCACACCGAGTAATGAACAGCTTGATTTTTTTGGGGGGGGGAGAAAACAAGATGTAGGAGATAGCTCGGCTGTTTACCTGAGGTCTAAATTAGGGCTCATCCGAAAACAAAGGAGTCTGCTAGCGATTACATTGAGAACAGTCTGGCGATCTTTATCGGCCTGGTGTTACAAAAGAAGGAAGTTTCTCCAACTGTTCGGATGCAAATCGCTCCTGATGACCCCGGGGGGGCGGGTGGGGGGTAGATGTTGGCTCCTGGCCAAAGACCATTCTTGGCCAAATGTGCTAATTAGACTGAACCGTGTGAGGGATTTCAAATGAAATACATATTTCGTTATTTTCCTGGCAAGGAACTTGCAAGTTTACATTCTTTTAAAAATCTAAGCCCGGGTTCTGGTGATCCGCCTGATTCTCCAAATGAGACACACACACACATAATGTTCCTAGGATCTGGTTTGGTTTGGTTTTCAGTGAAGATAATTTCCTGCTGTATTACTTTAGAAAACGGTAATTTGAAAGAGGAGTTGGGGTTTTGATGTTTTGTTTTGCTTGTTTGTTTGCTGTTTTGCTATCCTTTATTTTTACTTCCAGAGTTACGGACCTACACTGAAATAAAAGCTTTACAGAGGCAAGATCTTTCACTTCTGCCTTTGGGTAAAACGGGTCAGGTCAGCAGGGTGCCCTCAGGGCTCTTTTTTATTTTTAATATCTATTTACCTGGTAGAAGAACTGAAGTTCCTTGTCACTACCTGCATTGTGCTTGTGGTAATTATCCCGAGGTAAAAGCTTAATACTTAATAATGAAAGCCAGCCTAAGGTTTTTATAATGATGTTTTTGGAGTGGGGGCTGCACGGAGTTTGTAAAGCTGTGAAGTCTGGTGCCTGCCCTGGGAGTGGTCTGAAATCATTACTCTTTAGTAAATACTAACAGGTTCCCGTTTCCTTTTCCGGAGAATCTGACATGGAACCCAGTTAAGTTCTGTGTTGCTTCCAGGTAAAATTCTGAAAAATCCTGTATTTTATCCTACAGTCCCACACCTTGGTACTGCCCATGGCTCCTGAGCAGAGCGAGCAAAGTCACTGTGAAACCAGAAGAAACAACTGCACATAAAAACTCATATGCAACAATTATTAAATGGACCTTTTTTGCATACAAGTTTAATTAACTCAGTTCAATGGCCAAGTTCATCCAGAAATTTTCAGTGTGTAAGGACAGGGGTATTATTCATCCTCCTCATGAGTCACACAACTAACTTGCTTTGACACTTTTCTGCTCTGAATCCTGCAAAGCAGAAGTTCACAGACTGCCTGGATCGGGCGTTCGGACCAATTTGTTGAGAATGCCAGTGGAAATGAATCTCTTCCAGTAAAAGGACTACTGGAATGTACTACTGCAGCAGCTGATTTTATTTACAGGAATAAATATAAATAAGTAATAACTAAAGTGAAGAAGACTGTGAGGGCAAGGGTTCAGAGTCCCAGCACCCTGATTCTAAAAGACAGAGGAAGCAGAGGCAAACACAGATTTAATTTTCTCCAACTATTTCCTGGCCACAACCATTTTCAGTTTATGGAATTTCTTGGTCCCAATGCAGTTTCTCTATTTAACAAACTCTCCCAAGTACTTGCATCACATTTCCAAGTATCTTTACAGTTGTCTGCTTGAGCCCACATTAATTCCTTTTAATATAAAATATCTTTGGGCAAAAAAAGTTCAAGAGATATACAACCCTACTGCAAGCTCAACCACCTCCTCTTGTTTTAAACTGGATTCATACCCGCTTCATTCATCACCCCCTAGTTCTTCTGTAAGGGACACTGAAGAGGTCTCTCCAGCCACTCCATGACTATCTCCAGACAGTTACAGCTCCCTAAAGCTTTACCAAACACCTGCCCTGTCGTCGCTCTTTCAGTCAAAAGTCATCCAGGTTAACACTGCTCATGCTGAAACTATTCTATATCTTTTATTGTCCTTGTTGTTCTTTGAACCTCTACGATTTCTGCTGCAGGTGCATGTGCTGTTGTAGCAAGATGAGAAAAGAATGGCAGCACTCTAGGAGGAGATGAAGGACATGTTTACCAAGTGGCATAAACATTTAGCTAGCGTTTGCTTTTTCTTCCATTTGTAATAATCTCGTTTCTAATAACTAAGCTTCTGTCAGAGGAAGAAGTTGGAAGCAGCTCTCGTATGAAACAGGTACTTATTCTGGAGGAAGAGTGTGGTATTCAGCAAGGGAAGTTTTCAGCCTCCATTGGTCTCACTCTGAATTCACATAGTACAGAAAACCTGAGTCTGGGAAACATTGTGCCAGAAGCGACACCAGTTGGGTTACAGCAAGAAGAGGTTATTTTAATGTGACACTATAGGTATATGACAAAATAAAACTTTAAACTAACACAAAACCCTTAAAAGCAATATTTAAGAAATACACTAGAACAGTAAGCCATTCCCAGGCTAATTTCCTCTTGGCAATTCTGCAGAGAAGTGGAGGTGATGGGAGCAGCCCTCCTCGTGCAGCTCCAGGAAACAACAAAGCAGTGACAGACCAAAAAGCTCTGGTTGGATTCCCAGGGAAGCAAAGACTTCTCGAGGCTCACGACGGCCTCTCATTGGGTGTAGTGGTTACAAATGTGCTTTGATTGTGAGACATCCTCAGAGCAATTACAGACTATCAGTTTTTACATATAGGGAAGAAGCAATAACACCAGTTTGCAATACAGCAGAGGTAAGAGGCAAGGAATGATGTCTTTGGAAATACCAAAAGAAGATGCAGTCAGGATGAAGCAGGAGATGGGAATAGGAGACTTTAGAAAAGGCTGTCACAGATATTGATTTGGAATGGAAAAAATTAATGGTCAAGCCTTCAGCTCTTTGAGACTGGGAAACCACACCACCTTCATGCACGTGTTGGGTGTCAAGGAAGCCAGCACATACAAAACAATCCAGTTGCATGATTCAAGGAGCCCTTGCATGCCTGTAAATATGCCAGCAGAGTGCATAGATCAGTCAGTCACTTATCAAACTTGGCCAGAAAACTATCCTCTTTGCAGGAGACAGACTCAAAACTGCCCCCAAGCATCTCGAAAACAAAGGTCAAGGCCAAACCAAACATATCCACAAAGGTTTATAAATTAGTCACAGCTAGAAACCCTGTAATTTATCTTAATGTCTTGACATTTTAACAGGTCTTTTCTAAGCACTATTCCATTTGTGCCCAAAGAGATGTTCAGCACAGACGACTTGGTGAAAACATATTTACTCTTCCAGACAAAAAAACCACAAAAGACTACAGGACTCTTTAGGCAGCTACAAGGTAGATAACATCTAGCTGTTGGAATAAGGGCAATGAGGAAATTGTGTCAACAAAGCAACAGTGAAACATATGGAGTTATTACAGCCATCCACATAATAGCTGGGGACACAGTAATCACAGAGTCAATCAAGGCAGGACATGATCAGAAACAGAAGAAAGGGAAGGCAAAGAGCCAGGTAGAAAATTTAATTGAAGTGAAGAGTTGAAAGATGGTAAATACAAGCTGAAAGATGGTAAATACAAGCTGAAAGATGGTAAATACAAGACAGGTCACAGTCAAGATGAAGACTTCAGCAGTACAAAAATGAAAATTTTATAGTACAAGAAACTCTGCCAAAGATCCTGCAGATAATTAGCTGAACCACAGAGGGCACAGAAGGGAGAACATCTCTGCTGAGCAAAGAGGGTGCCTTGGCAGAAGCCAGAAAGACATGTAAAGGTCCAAGAGCAGCGAGCTCTCACTGACAGAGAATGAAATAGAAGCCGAGAGGGAAAACTGCCATGTTTCCTGGTAGGATTTATAACACACCAAGCTTCAACAGCAGAAAATGGGACAGATGAAACAGAGGTGCTTTGCTGTTGCATCACCACGAGCAGCATCTCCTGGACTACTGTGGAGGACACTGAGGACTTTGACCTGTGTTGTGACCTTCAGCTCTCGCCCTGAGCACAAGTTAGGTGGATAAGCACACATGAAAATCCTGCAAAGCAAATCCTACAGAAAGCCAAGGCCGGGCTGTAGAACAGACTGCCAGAGGAGGCCAGATGTGCCTGGGCCTGTGGAAAACACTCTCTTGTTACAACACAGGTTGTAGGTAGCGGATGACTACGTGCCTCACCATCTCCATAGTTATAGCAACACTTCCAAAGCACAAGATCTTGCACTGGGCAGACGATGCACTAGATGATCTGAAAGGTCTCTTCCAACTTGAGCAATTCAGTGATTCTGTGCATTGATTAGGTAAGGTATAACTCAACAAGAAAATCAATGTTGTTACTATATTAGAAGTAGAGGACAATTAATCAAGAAATATGTCCTGTTATGATGAAATGTCTAATTAACAATTTCACAAAGCAGGATGTTTTTCCAACATAAGCAGCTCTCGTGGTCAGCTTTGGCAGAGAACTTGAAGAGCTCTTCCACCTTTTGGTAGGTCCATTTTCTGTTGAACATGTGAATACATTCCATCCTTGCAGAAAATCATTTGAAAGACAAGGGATTCCAATGAGTTACTAAATACCCGCAACTCAGTGCTGGATGCACGCGTTTTTAAAGTCATAGGGAATGAAAGATATTCATTCCAGGTCTGGATAATGATAATTCCCCCAAAATTGCCCAGATGCCAAAGCCAGGGGTTTTGGAGGTGCATACACAGCACACAGGCGCTTGAAGCGGAGGCCTGCGTCACCCAGGAGTATTCATGGCTCTCCTGAAAGTCTTCCTGAAAGCAAGTGCGACTTCTCCTGTGTGACACACGCTGCTGGGATTCACGAGCTCTCAGAAAATTTACGTGAGAGTAGAATATTCAGAGGCATTTAAGAGGGTTCTGTGCCAAAAGCCGCAGCCAAGCGGTTTATCCCACACAATAGAAAGAGTTGCAGGACAATCTCAGGCGGGTACTCGCATCCAGCCGGAGCCGGTGATAAAGGCTGAGCTCAGATGAGTTAAGTGTTAAGGATCTCTAACCTACTCAGGAACAATCAGCAGGTTGTCAGAAGAACGCCCGGGGCCCAGGGATGAGGACGTTATTCGTCTGAGATATTTTTAATGGGAAATGGCAGAGGCAGCGTATTGTGATACCATCTCTTGAAATTAGTCATGCATAATCATCAGAAAACTTCCATTTGGGAGAGGTCTCACACATGAGGCAGTAACTGCCTCGGGAGTCTACAAGACTGGTCTATCTGTACAAGCTGTTGTCAACCAAAAAAATAACAAACACCCCAAAACCAACCAACCAGGCCCCCAAAAAAAAAAAAAGTCAGAAGAGCTCTGTCTGGAACAGGGCATTCCTGGTCTCACTGTGTGTCTGGGAGCTACAGTTAGGAAGAGGGACTGGAAAGCAAGGAAACCAATGGATCGCATCCCCCAGAAAGCTGGATTACAGAGCGGACAGTAGCAGACAGAGCAAGGAGCAAACCACAAGCAGGTGTAAACCAGAAGCCAGGCACAGCAATACTGATCCAAGGCTGGGATCTAGAGGGGCATTACAAGGAAGAGCTGCTCCTATGCAGGGCTCCCACCCAGCAACTAAGCCCGAGGAATTTGCCGGGCTTTCCCTCCACACTGAAGTTCTACCCAGCAGGGGTAGATAAGATAAGTGTTACAGCCCTGGTTGGGTCCCTTTGCTGTGTTTGGCACCGAGAGGGTATATTCTCCTTTGCAGTGGTTTGGCTGGTATTCTGCAAAAATCAGGTTTTCCCTTGACAGGCTCTGAAATTCACACGGCTGCACTGAAACCAGCCTCAGAACAGGGAGAAAGAAGACAGCTTGGCTCCACTCCTCTTGTGTTTTGCTTCCACACCAAAAGGGGAGGAGGGAGGAGGAATAAGGGCCGTTTCACCTCTCAGGAAACAAGCTGCTTCCTTGGTCAGTTGGAGATCTGGAAGTTTTCCACACTGATCCAACCCACGGCTCTCAAGCCCTGAACCAATATTTGTGATTTCTGTGCCTAATGCGATGGTTCATTTTCACCGTGTCCACCTCGGAAATCGGCTGAATTTTGCCAACTTGGATCAAAATTGCAAGAGCAGCAGGTTTTCCCCACTAAAATCTATTCTATAAAGAAATAACACAAACCTTAAAAGAGCCAGGATAGTCTTCTTTTCCTGACGTACAAATTGGTCTTATTAAGCTAAAGAGACAAAGCACTAATATTTACCCCGTGTTTTCATTTTTTGTGCTGTCTCAGCTGCCATAGACTAAACACCACTGCTCAGTTTTAAACTAAGAGACTTTGTTTATTTATTTTAAAGAATTAACAGAGCTTTTAGAATATTTGTTTTTAAGGAGTCTAATGGCAGATACAAATATTAAATAAATACAAAAGAGATAAATATTCCTATTCTCTACATAAAAAACAAGTTGGCAGAAAGGTGTGGCTATATTTTTAAACTCTCATACATAGAGAAAATGGTAACTATTTAAAATAATAAATGTCCCCATTATTTTATTGTCCAACATATTGTTTAATTTCCCTTTCCACTTAGTATTCATAAGGAATAAGGGTGTATTACTTATGCATCTATATTTTTTCTTCAGTGACACAAACTGAATGAACCATAACATGATGGACATTGTAAGCTGGCCATGAGGCAAGAATTCCTCCCAGCAAGAGTGGTCAGAGCCTGGACTGGGCTGCCCAGGGAGGGAGTGGAGCCTCCACCCCTGACTGTGTTTCAGAGTCGACGAGATGTGGTGTTGGGGGATCTGGTTTAGGGGAGAACTTTGTAGAGTGGGGCTGATGGTGGGACTCCATGATCCCAGGGGTCTCTGCCAACCTGAATGATTCTAGGATTCTATGAGAGAGAAATGCACTTTTAATCAGTGGAGGGAACTGAAGACACCAATGTCAAATTCCACATTGGCTTTAGCAAGGTTCCAAAACAGGGTGAGGAAAGCTGGTGGAGCATGGTTTGTATTTAGATGGTGTCAATTTTATAAGCTGTATTAACAGGAAATTGTAAGCAGGGACCAACAGGTCTCTTCCTCAGTCATGTTTATATCACCTTTCTCGGGTTTCAATATCCAGAAAAGTATTTCTGATGTGTGAAGAATACCTAAGCTAAATTGTTTATAACCTTTTATATAACCATTTTTTAACCATCTAACTCTGTCCATTTGTGGAGCAGAATATTGACACGTACAGCAGTGCCCAGGAAAAAAAATGAAATTAATTCAATGGCTGCGAACACTAAGAATTACCTTATATCAATTAACCCCAGTAATTCTATTACTGTTCATGGCTTTCGAGTCCCTTTCACATCTTTTCTATCCTCATATCAAAGCATTTCTATCCTCATATCATTTCCCTCATACTCTCCTATCAAAGCATTCCCCCATAAACTTCATACCAGTTTATGTCTCACTGTATATTCTGCAGATGTTAGACCTGTACTTCCCTCGTCATCATAATCAGTGTTTAGCAGAAGGCTAGATCCCTTACACATCAGCATACACAAGAAAATGGTATTAATTCAGATGCTAGGATTGTGAATAATGCCTCAAAGGACTTAAATTTACCCGTCAGCGTTACACAAGAGGAGTTCCACTGGACTGAATAGAAACTGCTGAACTGCTTAACTTCAAACACACATCTAAAGGTTTGCAAAATCTAATAGTTAGGAAATTTATTTAGAAAAGGTATAACTTTGTGTACTAAGGATGTATTAAAAAGATCCCTTGGGTTCATTCCTGAGGCTTAAAAGATTGTGACCTGTTCCGATTACTTGACAAATCTGTCACAGTTTTCCAGTTCATAAATAAGACCAATGTCAAAGTTATTTGAGATTTGGGGACAGAAGTGTGAAGTCCTACATTCCCCTAACATTCTCGTAGTGCTTTGAGCACAAGGAATGGGTGTTTTACAAAAGTTCAGCATACAAACAGAATTTTGCTTCAGAATTTACTGTACCACATGATTTTAAATGTAATAACCCTCTTGAAAAATTTTAACCACAAGAACTTAAGCCAAATTCTGCCTAAAGAAGCGTTAATCTGAAATCTCTTTACTGAAGTCAATGGACGTGTTCCAGATTTAAACAATGACAACCAAGGCTGGAGTTTGGCTTCACATCTTGGGTCACAATCAGGTGTTTTAAGGAGGAGATTCTGCAATCCATATTTACATAAGTTCTTCTTCCTTTGGAAGGAAATATTTATGGCTGTTACATTGTCAGTTGGAAAAGGAATGGTCATTTATTCTTACCCTTGCACAACAAGGCAGATAGCTCTGCTGCACAGGACGAATGCAAGACTGAGTCATGGGTACAGTATGCTGGGTGTGACTGCAAAAGAAATATTCTTTACCTTAACAAGATTTGTTGTTAATTGGGGAGGGGGGGACAAATAGGGGTGATTTTATCAGTGAATGGGCGTGTTCCCATCAAATTAGCTGTGTATGCCTGCTGAGCAGAGTTCTACATGAACCTCTGGTACCAGAAAAGCAGCACCTGTGGCAAATAATAAGTAGTCTAATAAGGAACCACTGGAAATTTTGAAGTTATAGGAAGCCCCTTAGAAGATACACTAAGTTTAAAAGTGCCTCACACACAATCATAGAATAGTTTGTGTTGGAAGGGAACTTTAAAGGCCATTTAATCCTTTTCCTTGCAATAATCTGGGACACCTCCCACCAGACCAGTTGGCTCCAAGCCCCCTCCAACCTGGCCTTGAACCCCTCCAGGGATGGGGCAGTCACAACTTCTCTGAGCAACCTGGGCCAGGCTCTCACCACCCTCACTCCAAGGAATTTCCTCCTGAGATCTCAGCTCGATCTCCCCTCTTTCAGTGTCAAACCCTTCCTCCTCATCCTATGGCTCCCATCTTTGACCCCAAGTCACTCACCAGCTTTCCTGGAGCTCCTTTAGGGACTGGAAGTGGCTCAAAGGTCTCCCCGGAGCCTTCTCCTCTCCAGGCTGAACCCCTCCAGCTCTCTCAGCCTGTCCTCCCAGCAGAGGGGCTCCAGCCCTCCCAGCATCTCTGTAGCCTCCTCTGGCCCCGCTCTAAGAGCTCCATGTCCCTCTGCCATTGGTAGCCCCAGAGCTGGAGGCAGCACTGGTTGGAGATCTCCCCAGAGTAGAGCAGAGGGGCAGAATCACCCAGGGAGGAACATGTTTTTCACAAGAACAAGCATTTTTTCCAGATTCCTGACAACCAGGCTGCTGGATCACATGCTTATAATCACCATATTTGTCCATCTGTAATTTCCAGGTTATCCACCAAAATCCAGAGGAGCTTGGCACAGAATCATTGTCCTTTACCATCTCAAAACAGAGACCTGGGGGTTCTACTGACATTGAAGCATAGTGGGTGCACACACAGGGGTGAGATACTCCCAAAGAGGGGATCATGGTGAGACGAAGAGCCATTCTCTAACCCCAGCATCAAAGGGGTGTCAATAGTCTCCAGAAGTAGTAGGACAGTTATAAAAAGTGGATTCTATCTTAAAAACTGTGATGGGTTGACCCCAGTTGGATGTCAAGTGTCTACCAAAGCCCCTCTCACTCCTCTCCTCAGCTGGGTAGGAGAGAGACCCCCTAGGTCCCTTCCATGGGGTACAGTCCCTTCAGGAACAGACTGCTCCAGTGGGTGTCCCCCCAGGGGGTCACAAGTCCTGCAGCAAACCTGCTCCAGCACGGGTTCCTCTCTTCACAGGGCCACAGAACCTTCCAGGAGCCTCCTCCAGTGTGGGTTCTCTTCAGGGTCACAGCTTCTTCAGGGCATCCCCCAGCATCAGCATAGGGTCCTTCACAGGCTGTATGAATAACTGCTCCACCATTAACCTCCATGGGCAGCAGGTGGATACCTGCTCCATCATTAACTTCCCCGGGCTGTAGGGGGATATCTCCTCCACCATTAACCTCCATGGGCTGCAGGTGGATATTTGCTCCACTGTGGATCTCTATGGGCTGCAGGAGGATAGCCTGCCTCATCATAATCTTCACCACAAGCTGCAGGGGAATCCCTGCCCCAGCGCTTGGAGCACCTCTCCCCCCTCTTTCTTCCCTGTTCTCGGGGTCTGCACAGTGGTTGCTCTCACATATTTTCACTTCTCTCTTGGGCTGAAGCTGCTGTTGTGCAGGAACCTTTTATTCCTTTCTCAAATAAGTTATCCCAGAGGTTATCCCATCATTGCTGATGGGCTTGATCTCGTCCAGTAGTGGGCCCATCTTGGAACCAGCTGTCCCTGGAACCATTGTCCCTGTTGGACTTGGGAGAACCTTCTAGCAGCTTCTCACAGAAGCCACCACTGCAGCCCCCCTTGCTATGTAAACCCAATACAAAACCAAATATTTTAGTGTTGTTTAAAGTAATCTCAGTGTTTGGCCCATTCCTTATTCTTCCCACAATATCCATGTTCTGGAGATGTGGAACCTGCTTGGTGCAATCTCAGGGAAGTCCTAGCAGCAAGTAACCCATTTGGTGGTGACCACTTAGGTTTCTGTGTTTTCCTGCTTTAAATATTACTAATGATCTGTCTAGCCAACCCTAAACTGAAACATTAGGGATACTAAAAGAAATGTTTGACGTGTCTTTGGGCATGTATCTGAACCACACATTCAGCATCAATCTGCCTTTTAAAAACCCTGTTTGCAATAGGAAACGCTGGACAGCCCTCTCCACCGGGCTGCAGGCTTGAAAACAGCTTTTTTTCTCTGTGTCAGGGCTTAACAGATGGCAGGTTGGCCAGAGGAAACACAGAGCACAGGGCAGGTGCTGGAGTTACAGCTTGTTCTTCCAGATCTCAGGGAAGAACAGGAAGCTCTTAAAAGTTTGTCTCTCTAACATTTCCTTTATTAACACACTTGCTCTGTGGTTGTTTTTGTCTCATTCCCCTCTGCCAGTAAACACCTTTCAGAGTGACTCCTAGCCATAAATTTCCTTGTGAATCAGGGTACTTGGGAGGGATTTTAAAGTGGGGGTTGCCTTTTACTGACTTCACCCAAGATGATTTCCAGCCCATGTAGTGAACCTGTCCCAGAGAGATGTCTTCATGCCAAAACTGAGACCTGATGCTTTTCAGCTGAAGTTCTTTATTTACTTCCCCTGTGAAGCTTCTGTCTTCTCGTGTGAGGAAGCAGAAAGGCACGTGTGAGGGGGAACTCAGGCTAATATGACTTCAGATCTCGCCTATTTCCTTCGGGCTTTTGCATCCAGCAGACAGTGCCAGGTCACATGAAGCCCCTAAGGGATCTTCCATGGGGGATTTGGCCACACAGCGCAGCTGAATCGCAAATTTTCAATTCTCATCTGTCTCTCTTATTTTTACCAATTCTTTCCAACGACATGCACACAAAAAGCAAAAAAAAAAAGAAGAAAATAAAAAAGAAAGGCAGACAAGGCAGACAAAACCTTGTGCACCAGTCTCCACTTTTGGCACAATGAAAAAATGATTCCCAGGACCCCAGTTCACAGTGTACTTCTGCCCCACGTTCAGCAGCAGAGGACAGCCAGCACCACAACGTGTGCTGGGGGTTTCACCTCCTGCCACTGAAGGGAACTGGAGCTATTCTGCACAAGTTGCTCCTTCTGATTTCCCTCAGGCCCCACTTGATTTCCTTTGTGCCCCGAATCCCCTTTCTTATCCCACTGTAGGAGAACAGTTGTGTTTTGATCATTAAAGCAGCACTTTTTCTAACAGAGCATCTTCATTAAGGTCTGAGAGAAAACTTTCTTGAACTTTCTTGGTGCGTGGTGAATGCTGAATGTACCACAGTTCACTGGAGGTAACTTTGGGTGAGCAGCTACGTCTGTTAAAAAGCATATAACGTTTTTAAAAGGAGAATAATAAAATGAACTTTTTAAAAGCATTTATGGCTTCAAGGACATCTGCAACCTCTAAGAGTGGGGAGAGTTACACGACCAGAGCCTGTTCCCTGGTTTGTGTTGGACGATGCTGGTGAGTCTGCAGCAGGGAAAGGAGAAGCATTACCTACAGGCTGTCAGCACCCCGTCCTTGCTCCATTGTTCTTTGTGGAGGGTCAAGCATCAGACAGAAGTCACACCGGGGTTACAGAGGTCTCACCTCAGCAGCGGGAAATCGGTGGCTTCATGCTTTGGGGAAATGATCTTTCCTCCCCACCCTCGCTCAGTAAATTCCCGTCTGTGCCCGTGTGTACCAGAAAATCCCAAAGCCCTGCAGGGAATATGCACTGGTTTTTCAATTTTGGGCTCAGCAAATGCTCATTCAGTGAAGACTGAGCAATTCAAACTGATTTTCACCTGCCATCTTTCCTTTGCTTCCTTCCCTCTGCTCTCCCACTCTGCCTCCTGGTTTCTCTGAGAACAAGGTTCAGTCTGGTGAGAAAGCACGAACAAAAAAGTTCAAGGTTCCAGGGTTTTCCAAAGCTTACATGTAACCTCTCTCGCTGTTCAGTTTACTTTTACATTTTCACACAAGGTGTAGAAGGCTAGTAAAACAATTATCAACGTAACTAGTGAGTTGTCAGAAGCAAGGAGGACAAGAGATGAGACTTTCATAGAATCACAGAATCGCTTTGATTGGAAGGGACCTTTCAGATCATCGAGTCCAACCATTAACCCAGCACTGTCCAAACCACCACTGACCCATGTCCCTCAGCACCACATCTGCGCAGCTTTTAAACACCCCCAGGGATGGGGACTCCACCACTGCCCTGGGCAGCCTCTGCCAAGACCTGACAACCCTTTGGGTGAAGAAATTTCACCTAATATCCATCCTAACCCCCCTCACCCCCCGTCACAACTTGAAGCTGTTTCCTCTTGTCCCATTGCCTGTTCCTTGGGAGAAGACACCGACTGCTCCCAGCTACACCCTCCTTTCAGGGAGTTGGAGAGGGCAAGAAGGTCTCTCTTCAACCTCCTTTTCTCCAGGCTGAACACCCCCAGCTCCTTCAGCTATTCTTCACAAGACTTGTGCTCCAGACCCCTCAGCAGCTTCGTTGTTCTTCTCTGGACACGCTCCAGCACCTCAATGTCTTTCCTGGAGTAAGGGGCCCAAAAATGGACACAACACTTGAGGTGGGTCATCACCAGTGTCGAGTACAGGAGGACAATCACTTCTCTAGTCTTGCTGGCCAAACTTGCTGATACAAGGATGCTGTCAGACACCTGGGCATGCTACTGGCTCATATTCACCTTGCTGTTGACCAACACTCCCAGGTCCTTTGCCAACAGGCAGCTCCAGCTACTCTGCCCCCAGCCTGTAGTGTTCATGGGGTTGGTGTGACTCAAGTGCAGGGCCCAAAACTTGGCCTTGTTGAACCTCAGTCCATTGGCCTCAGACTACTGATGCAGCCTGTCCAGGTCCTTCAGTAGAGCCTTCCTACCCTCAAGCAAATCCACACTGCTGCCCAACTTGATGAATATACAAACTTACCGAGGGCAATGTCAATGCATTTCTTAAATTTCATAGTACAATGTTCCATGGAAACAAGATTGAATGTGAATGGGTTGTCTATTTTTTTTGTCTTTTTTGCCTGTTTGGTTTCTCCTTATAGCTCTTGATCAGTTTGGTGGATTTTCAATAAATCTCATAGAAGAGCGGAGTTGGAAAATAGATGGCCAGGGGAGAAAATCCAGACCATGCAGCTTTTTAGACTTCAAGAGAAGATGCAGAGTCAGTTCATTATTAAACACAAATAAATCTGAACAGGAGAGACATGGTATAAATATAAAGTTGCTGTCACTTTTAGAAATCCAAGCACGTCAAAAGCGAGGCCCCCATTTCTAGCAAAACAGGCTGGTTTTTGGGATCATTGAACTATCTGGACCAAGAAACCACAATATTTTTGAAAGAAAGTAAAAACATCTACCACTTTTTTGTGAAAACACAAAAGCTTTTTGAAAATAGGCTATTCCTTGCTGGACAAATCCAGTATTGTTACTTGCTCTCACTCTAAAAGTTATGTTGACTTTTGTAAGAACCTAAATTTATTTTGTTTCTTTAACCTTTGATTTATGCCCAGCCTCATGTTTGCTGGATTGATTCACTGGGTTGTAAATCATCCAGGGTAAGGACACAATTTACAATTTAGAAATTTCTATCCAGCTCTGAGTTGCAAGAAAATTACTAAGGCCGCAGTGATACGTTAATTCAGGAAAAGGCGGTAACTAAAAGGCTTTAAACTTTATCATTTTTTTCTTCCAGAAAAGCATTTTACTTTCATTTATCTAACAATACTGTTCTGGATAGACGCTATCTTAGCCTCTTTTTTTCAATGCCGTTTGCCCCTGTGTCTCTGTTCCCAACCAAAGTGAGGATATCTTAGGAAAAGTCTTTATTAGCTGGATTTATTTTTCCTCGGTATAATGCTGCCGGCAGAGCAGAGGCCTTACCTGCAAGGAAAACTTCCCAGCGAATTACTCTGCCTCTCCTATTAGTCTACTACAAAAAAAAAACAGGTGGTATTAAGTTCACAACCCCTAATTTTCTTCTCCAGTAGAATGATGGGCAGAGCCCTAAATCTTTTCTTAGTGACAGCCAAGAGTAAATAAGCTATTGTAAGTGATGTAGTTTTCGAAGCCTCTTTACTTTCTCTTTGCAAATGTCAAAACAAAGCCTGATGGCAGCTTTTAGAGCCGAAACCTCACAAAATCCCCAGTGGCAAAAATAATTTGCTGCGTTAAACAACAACAACAGCAAAAAATATTATCTATAAATACCAAGGAAACCAGCGGTTCCAGTGAACTCCTGGTCAGGTCACCCCCAGATTGATTGGCTTTAGGAGCAGAGGAAACTACAAAGGTCATTTGCTATGAGCTGATACACATGGCAAACCAGCAGCAGACCAGCAAGTAAATGGTGCACCGAGCCAGCAGCTCAGTCTTGAATGGGAATATAAATTACAGTAGGGAAGAATTCAGCTTCTGCCAGTTAAATTAGAGGAGCTTAATTGGGAAGACGTGCTAGGGAGAGAGCTTGGAAGAGAGTCCTTACACCATGACCTGTGCTAATAAAAGCAACACATCCTCAGGCTCATCCAGGGAACCACATTTAAAGGGGAAAAAAAATGGTGATAGAGATTTTTGCTTCTTTTGGGCTACCCATCCTCACTCAGAGATGAAAAAAACCTCTTAATGGTTTTACACTGGAAAAAACCTCTTAATGGTTTTACACTGGAAAAGGAGAGATTTAGGCTAGATATTATGAAGAACTTCTTTGGTGTGAGGGTGGTGAGAGCCTGGCCCAGGTTGCCCAGAGAAGCTGTGGCTGCCCCATCCCTGGAGGGGTTCAAGGCCAGGTTGGAGGGGGCTTGGAGCAACGTACTCTGGTGGGAGGTGTCCCTGCCCAGGGCAGGGGGTGGGATTGGATGAGCTTTAAGGGGCCTTCCCACCCAAACCATTCTATCATTCTATGATTCTATAGTCCAGGTGTGGGTGCATGCTGGTCATCCTCGCAGGAGGGCTGGGACCCCTCACAGAAGGCTTTATTCAGAGTTAGCAATACTCTTTTTAACATCCAGCCCAAGACTTTTCAGGGTCAGCCTATATCTATTTGTTCTTGTGCCAACATTGTTCTTTAAGTTAAACAGATCCGTTCCTTCGCGGTGTTTATCCCCAAGGAGAGGGATCTTGTCCCCTCTCAGCCTTCCTCTCGCAAAGTTAAACAAGTCCCACCCTTCCACCTCCTCTCATCAGCCAGGTTCTCCGTTCCTCCTGTCACCCCGGTGGCCTCCTCTGCAGAGGAACTAATTTCAGTTCATTTTTTCACACCTCCGTGACTGGATTTTTGACTGTGCCAGGTGACTGCACACCAAGGCCCAGCACCATCGACCTGCTCCTTGGCTCTCCTCCTGGAATTCTCCTGCAGAGGAATTTTTCAAAGGCACATTTATCTTTTATCATGGCTCCATCCCATTAGTAATTTACAGCCACGCTGTGATCATCAATAATGCCTCTTGGTCCTCCCTCCTTAACTATTTCCAACTACAAGGGTGCAAACTGGTTTGTTATTTTTTTTATCAGCCCCCAAATGGTGTTCTTATTGATAAGCCTTGATGAAAATCCATATGCACGATGTTCTGGACCAAAAATTTCCTCTGGACTGATCAAACAGTAGCCAGAGAGAGGCATGCACAGGTAAGAACAGATCAAGATGAAAGCAAGGAATGATATTGCTAAATCTCCTCATTTAACCACAATAGGATTAAGAGTAATACTTGCTCATACAATAATAAGCACTGAGAGAAAGAGAGAGAGAAAAAAAACCCACAGACTTAGCAGCATCCAAGTGCAGAGAAATATAAACAAATACTGCAAATGAATCCACAGTGGCTAAATTCTTTTCTGTCTGGTAAAATGTTTGAAGCTTTGGTAAGCTTTTTGTTAAAGACCAAAATACCCAGTACAGCAAATTTAACAATTCTGCATGCTTTCATCCTCTAGGAAGAAGGAAAAGGTGAAAAGAGATACAGCTTTTCCTTCCCAACACTGGAGCGTTAGGAACAGCAAGCCCCAGCTTGTGTAGAGAAGGCTGTTTGAGATCAGAGCTGTGAAGAATGGCTTCACGATTTGCTGAGAGCCTGTAGGTCCCACCTCTTGAGTGACCATCCTTAACAGCAGAAGGTGCGCCCACCCTCTCCCTGCAAACAATAATAATCAAGATAATGAAGGGAAACGGGGATTAAGATGCCTCATCTCTATAGTGAATGTCCCAATGACCAAAGAGAGTCCCTTTCCTCCTTGGTTTCTGTCTCTCACTTCTCTCTCTGCAGTGTCTGTACGACACACAGCATGGCTTCAGCGTCTCTTAGGCAGAGCAGAACAGCCCAACCACCTGGCAACGGGAAACAAGATCTTTCCCTGGGTTTGGGAATAAACTCCATCCTTTCTTCTGCTTTCCTGAAAAAACCTGGAAAGCCTTCATAGAATCAGAATCATTTAGGTTGGAAGAGACCCGTGGGATCATCAAGTCCAACCATCAGCCCCACTCTACAAGTTCTCCCCTACACCAGATCCCTCAACACCACATCTAATCTACTCTGAAACACAGTCAGGGATGCAGGGATNCCAGAACTGGACACCAGACTCAAGGTGTGGCCTCACCAGTGCTGAGCACAGGGGGACAATCACCTCCCTGCTTCTGCTGGTCACACTATTCTTTATGCAAGCCAGGATGCCCTTGGCCTTCTTGGCCACCTGGGCACACTGCTGGCTCATGTTCAGCCGCCCGTTGACCAGCACCCCCAGGTCCTTTTCTGCCAGGCAGCTCCAGCCACACTTCCCTTCCTTCAGAGCAAAGGGGTTTGCTAAGAACAGGGGGAGGAAAGTAAGGCTCAAGCTCATTTCGGCACAGCGAACAGCAGCGCAGCAAACACCAAACCAGATTTTGCTCCGAGTCTTCTGGTTGAGCAGGGAGGGAGAACAGAGGATTTAGTACAGTTTTGGTTTTCTGCCCCCTTTTCCACATCTGAGCCACTGCGACTCCTTGCAGGGGCGTATTTTGACACCGTGATGATCTTTAAGGTCCCTTCCAAGTCTAACAGTTCTATGATTCTAGAGTTTCCACCACAACAAATGAAAACCAAGGCAACTGCATTTCTTCTCTCACTCATGCCAATTTAAGGGCAAGAGACTACCACCTAAGGAGGATTCATTTTGAAGATTTACGCTAGATGAAGTGGACCCTTTAGTCTCCCAGATCAAATCCTGGATCTTTTCTTGAGTTTCTTCCCATCACTGAAGAAATGTGCTGCATTCCCATAGACCACACCTTCTGTGTTCACCCTGGCTTTTTTTGTTCAAAGCCTTTTTGTTCACAACTGTCACGTGGATGGGTCTGAATTCTTTAATGAACAGCCCTTCAGTCGTGGTCTGGGACACCTTAAACCCCAAACATACCTCCTGGCACCAGATGTGTGTCCCCCCCCCAAGAGAAAGCCACCCCTAACTTCCCCTAGCAGGGTCCCTGCTTGAAATGCTCACTGGGAACATTTTCTCAAGTAGCAAGAAGCACGTTTCTGATATTGGACAGTTTAGTTCCTGTTATTTTCTGTAGAGTTTGGCAGGCTGTGGGAGGTTATCTGTCCTGTGTCCTGCCTTCGAGGATGTGCTGTTGTAAGCAGCAGATTTGGCTACAGATGTAAATCTGAAGTCAGTTCAGCCTTTGGGGTTCTTTTTTTAAAAAACACAGGGTATATATGATTTTTAAATTCTTACCCATCGGATGTTAAATCTGAATTCTCCAGAGAGCAGTGCCAGCCTGCCAAAGCACTGACTAAATCTGCATTAACAGAAAGGTTCAATTCCATAACCAATGTTTGGCAAGATTCATTTTTTTTTCAGACCAAATCTTACCTTAGATTCGGAAAAAAGGGGAGCTTTCAGTTACACCGTGCAGCGGTGACTTTGGTAGATGCTCTAATGATTATTTGGTTTATTTAGGATTTCTGTTTCCTGAAACATTTGTTATAATTGTGGTTGTCATTCTCACTTCACAATTAGAGGGCGGTGCGTGAATTGGCTTTGACTTGACAGCACGCAATTACATGATGCAGTGTATATGACTGTGGTTGTGTCAAACCAGGAGAAGAGCACTGAGCTTGAAAGAGAAGCAAGAACACATATTTTCAGGCCCTTTTCGTGGTCCCATCCACAGGATTGAAAGGCAGACATACCTGTTTCTCAAGCTACAACCGAAAAAGGTTCAATATGGGTTTTGCAGCAAAATCTAAAGACCAGTACTGCCTGATGGGGATAGTCTTGAACACACATACATTTCAGTGATGTCTGTCAGGGGGGTTTGGGGCTGGTTTTTTTCTGCTTCCTGATGAAAGAAAGGAAGTAGCAACCGATCCATCAATGTTTTGGCTGCTGAACCCTGGAAATGCCAGTTTGCTAGAAGAGCAAATAATGTGAGTCACTTTGGGATTTAAAGAGACATCATCCACCTGGAAAATACGTCTACCTACATTTTAGGAAACTTCTCATTTGTCGTGCTAAAAATTTATCATTTTGCACTGTTTTATTGCCGCCTTCCAAAATCTCAGCAGAAGCTTCTCAGACCTGCTCATTCATGACATTGTGCTTTTCCGTGGACACTCTTGGGAGAGTGTTGTTCTTCACCTGTCACAAATGCACCACTGAATAACAGCTCTTTCAGAGCCTGTTCTCCTCACCCTGTGGCTTTATTTATTTGACCTGAGAGGCCATGCCATCCTCCAGACAGTCGTTGCTGCGGTAGGGGATCAGTTGCAGTCATCTCATGGGACCAGAGAGCCTGAAAACTGCCCTTTTTAACAAAAGAGACTGTAGGCAACCTCTCACTGGAGGCAGCAGCAGCAATAAAGCATCTAATGTCTCTGCTCTTCCCAAAACACCTCTGGGGCCAGCACCCGCACACGTTACGTGGCCAAGTTCATGGCTCCAGGGTGTTTATAACAATATTTTGCTTGCCTCCTTTTCTCCCAGAGTAACCTTCTGTGATTGTTCTGTGATTGTTTTTCATTTGCTTCTTCGTACCTAACGTTCCCACCCTTCTGGGAGCACAGCCAAAACATCTGCAGCAGCTGGCAAAGGGCCAGCGTGCCATTCAGTAGTGTTGGGTTCAAAAGCCGGAGGAATTGAACAATTACGAGTGGAGATGGTCTCTACCAAGTAACACGGGCTCCTGGTAGGGAACTCCTCTGGTGAGGTGCTGGGACAAAAAAAAACACCCCAAAATAAAGAAACCCACATTCTTGGCAGAACTGAAAGCATACAACTATTATAGAATGAACTGGTGACCTCTGAGAAACGCTGGGCAACCGCTGGGACTTTGGAGAAGTCACCTCAGGTGATCCTGAACCCATTAGAGATCCTGTTCTTCTCCCACATCGTTAACACCCTCAGAGTGACAGGCTGTGCCTCAAGGCTGGAGTTTGGCTTCGGCTAATTCATATTCATGAATTCTTGGGATTCACGTTCCAAAACTTCCCAATGAAGCTCTTCCTCTTAGCAAGCTTCCAGAGGCGGAGGACTTCCTTCTCTTCTTCCTTCCGAAGCACAGCTCGGGGGAATGCTGCCTGCGAACAGCCCACACTCCTCTTCCTAGGACCAGAAACACCGCCCGTGGCTCTGGGAACTGCCAGGCTGCCAGATCCAGCAGCAATATGGCATTACCAGAGATGGTCCTCTCTCTTCCTTGAGACTAGGAAAACTGATAACCCCAATTCTCTTTTTCATCACTCAAAAAAGCATACTGATGTGGGCAATCAGCCTGCTCTTCTACGGGATTTTCTTCAGGAACTGCTGCTTCTCCTTCTCTTCCTCTGCACCCCCTTCCTCACGCGACTGTAAAAAGGCCCGGTTAGAAACAGACAGAATTACACCCACAGCAAGGGACAGACTTCAAGTGTCACCTCTGGTTGCCACAGAGAACCCCGTGTGTCATCGGTGTGAGCTCCCACAGCCAACAACCACGAGCAGCAACACGCAGCAGAGGCAGAACTTCCTGAAATCAAAGCAAAACGAAACAGTAAAGCTGCAGTGGCACCAAATATCTTGCAATTAGTTCAAGTACGATACTGGAAATTTATCTGAAGCCAATACAAATGCTGTGGTTTCAGTTCACCAGTGTTTGCTGTGGGAAAATGCCATTCGTGAAAAATCTGGATCAGCTTCAGTGAAAACTTCTTGCAAAAGGCAGAACAGATTCTTAAAATCTCCAGACTTTGATCTCCAGAGTATTCACTGGCCGCCTGAAGACTCTGTCCTCTGCTCAGGGGTGTTAGGATTGAGGAGCAAAGCGAGGAGCTAAAATCCTGCTACAGACACGTGAGCAAACAGTCACTTGATTGTACTTGTGCAGTAAAGAACCTATACAGGAACTATTGGCACACCGTCTCCACGGCTAAATTACATGCTAGTAATGAATCCATTAAATAAACCAAAATGAATAACAGACTCTCACGTGCCAGAGGCAACTTTTTTAAAAATCTTCCATCTTCCAAATACAATATCGTCCTGGAGTCATCCTGAGGTAATAACTCATTTCAAACTCTGTAGCTGTAAACATCCTGGTGTGACAGACAAAATATTTAAATCCTTTTTGATTTATCACCTTATGGCATTCCACGGCGAGGATGCCTCTAGCATGAGTTGCTCTGAGGTGAGAGAGCACTAAGTTTCAGCTAAAATTGCTCCACCACGGATTGAGAATCAATCATCCACGTGATCTCAAACGTCACCGTGAACTCATTAGCTCCTCGTCTCCACCTGCGCGTCGGTGTGACACACAGACACATGCATGAAGGTGCTCGGTCACCTCGGGACTGTAAAGACCATCGACAGGATGTGACAGTCTTTATGCTGCAGAGAAACTCGTCTGCTTGCAGGAAATCTCCCCCTGTTGCATTCGGGCAGAGCTGGGTCCCAGGGTGACGCTCACGGTTGTGTTTTCACTGCTGCTCCTGAAAATCTGGATTTCTTTAGTGCCCTGTGTCACATCGGTCAACGAGTGCTGGAGATTCCTTAAAGCATCTAAAATAATGCAGATGCTTATGGTCAAGCAGCAGAATCCTTCCCGTTATTGCCCTTAACTAAGTAAAGTATTGTATTGGGTTTGCATGGCAAGGTTTCGGTAATGGGGGGGCCACAGTGGTGAGAAGGTGCTAGAAGGTTCCTCCATGTCCAACAGAGATGGTGACAGACAGCTCCAAGAGGAACTCACTGCTGGCCGAAGCCAAGCCCATCAGTGAGAGCGGGAGAACCTCTGGGAGAACATGTTTAAGAAGGGAAGAAGAAGTTGTCACCCAACAGTGACAGCAGTTGGAGAGAGGAGCAGGAGGGTCAAAGAGTGAGCTCAGCACTTGGTCTTCGAGCAGTAACTATTTTGCTGCTTTCTGTCGAGAGTTCTGAGGGAACAGAAGATCACACCAGAATACCCACTCTTCAGAACTCAGGAGACTGGCCTTCTTCAGTGGCACATGTA
Source organism: Jacana jacana (assembly GCA_013400555.1). Classification (NCBI taxonomy): domain Eukaryota; kingdom Metazoa; phylum Chordata; class Aves; order Charadriiformes; family Jacanidae; genus Jacana; species Jacana jacana. The sequence continues at coordinate 304,354 of VZTM01010078.1, read as the reverse complement.
GACAAAGCCCATGAAATACTTCCCGCTGTCTCTGAAGGAGAAAATAGCCCTAAGGGGTAAATCTGCATTTTTGTTGGCTTGTTTATTTGCCAGTGACTGTACCAAAGCCCATCTCTAAACATACCAACTAAGTTCTTACAAGCTGAACATGAAGTTGGCGTTTTCTGACATGTTTGGACAGTCTAATTTCTTAAACATCTGGGAAAAAGACATGAGTATATTTTTCTTTGGAAATTTGGAAGAAACAGAGGTTTAGTTGCAACTTCTCTCTCACAGGATACTCCATCTGTGTTTCACCTTTATGATTTAGTCAATTGTGGTTACCACATACTGTGTGTTTATTTCCTTTCCTCATTTTCTGGCTCTTTCTCTCCAGTTCTGGTTTCCTTAGCCGACATTAATTCTGACTCCATGTGCCTTTCATAATTACAGCATTGCAAATTCAGCTGAATTCCGTGACCAAAAAACCCTATCTGATTCCAGAACAAGAGGGAGCAGTTGCCTCAAAGCAGGCTGATACCCAGCTGTATTTATTTACCTCTTTCTTTTCCCCAAAAATGCCCTCTTTAAACACTAGTCGCAACGCATTAGTGGCACGATAACTGACATCTACTGTTGACACAACTTACAGTTTTGGTGAAAAACAAAAACAAGCCCAAATAACAACTCAATAGACCCATAGATCTTTCTACTTTATTTCTGCATCCATCCCTTCTGCGCCCTTCCTGAAGTCAATGTCGGCGAGACCTATATCCGATAATTAATCCCCCATTAGGACAAGGTGGATCTCCTAATTCCCAATTCCTCCAGTTCCTAATTGGAGCTGATAATGTCAGGAATTGTTTCCTTCCCCGCAGGGTGGTAAAGCAGCCCTGGCAAGGAAGGATTTAGTTTAGAGTTTCAATGAATAGTGTTGGTATATATTTTAACTTAAAAGCTTAAAAACACAGAAACAACAAAAAATACCTCACGTAAGCCTGGCCATTTCTGCAGCTACATAAAGGGATTGCTTGGTTTAAAGCACACAGCTCATCTCTCCTGCTTACCCCGTAGTTTTAAAGCAAGTGGAAAAAGAGCCATGCCTTGTCTGAAGGTAGTGTGAAGCAGGACAGGTACATTCTTGGGGGAGAAATGCCAATTTTCAGGCCACCAACTAGATTTCAGTTTCAAACAGTCCTAATCCAAACAAGACAACAGCCACCAAAGGGAAGAGTGAAATCTGCGTTAGAGGAGCTTTACTGCCAGAAATATCATCCCTAACACTATTCAGCAGAGTTTGTGGGAATCACAGCCTTGGGTTTAGATGCTTGAGCCGCTTTGGGCACATTCATGTTTTTCTGAGGACTCCTTCCTCACTCATAGCAATGGTTGGAAGACGCAGGGCGAAAAGCTCGTGCAGACACATCTCTGATCCTTCAGGCTGATTATTGGTTTCCACAGCAGCAGGAAGCCATGCAATGATTTTGTGCAATATACTAAAGGTGTTAAGCAAAGTGTTTTCCCAATTACTGATGTTTTCTCCAACTTTGCTGATTTCTCCATCTCTCTCTCTCCCTTTTGAGTTTGCTACCGTGTCAGCTCAGCGTGATTACTCATATACCAGAGTGAATCAGCATGAAATAATCCATGTGAGTCTTAGCTTCATTGGATTACATTTAGTCATGCAATATTTGATTTGTCTTGATTCCTAGATTCCTAGTGTATGATTTTGACTTTGCACATAGTTACTCTCCACATTTTTGGCCACCTTTGCTGGCTGTTGAGACATCCTGCCTTGAACTTGCTCTGCTCCAGATGCCAGATGTGGTTAAAAGCTTTGAGCCAGAGCCCAGAAACTAAAAAAAGGCCAAAACAGATATGGAAAAAAAAAAAGGAAGAAAAAAAAAAACACAGAAAAAAAAAAAGGAACTGACAGCAGTGCCAAGATCCACCCTCGCTTCTCATGTGTAGAAGGTACTCTGAGAGCTTTGAGCAAACACATGCTCTATCCACAGGCCCAGTGCTGCAAAAACAAACAAACAAACAAACAAAAAGAAAACAGAATAACCCCCCAAAGGAAAGCTGGTGGCTCCAGCCCTGCTCTACTCTTTGCTGGTTTTAAACCTACAGCACCCACCTCTGAGACAACACACACAGAGGCCAGGTTTGTGCCTTATACCCGGGAAGTCCCTACAAAAGGGATTTCAAGAGAACGTGTTGCTGCCCTATGGAAGACAGACAGGAAATTAGTAATAAGGAATAACCAGGTTTACTTGTTAAAAAACTCCATATAACAACCCACCAATCAGTGTGTTCAGGAATAGCCCATAGAGCACCCGAGGATAATAAGGGGTGCTGTGCCCCTCTCCTCCTTCTTTGTGAGAAACACATACTCTTTTACCCAATTCAAGTAGGTCAATAGGCATTAACAGAAGCAGAGTATTTTCAGCATATTTTTCTTGCCTCATAACTCTGTAATTTGTGAAAAATAGCACTTTTATGAAAGTTTTTTTCCAGCCAGTGCTCTTCTTTTCCTTCATCCCCAATAAAATATTGCTTGTCTGTTGTTTTTAACTGAGTTATAAAATCTGTGGTTTAATTGTCTTTACTGTGTGGGCTCACAATCATACCAAATTCTTAGTCCTTAGAAGCAGAAGAGCCGCCACTAAATACCTCCAGCTTGTCTGAAACTAATTCAGAATCACAGAGAAACTAGACTTGGCCTCAATCTCACTAAATCCAGGAGCAGAAAGACCAAAAACTCTTACTGTGAAAGTGCTACAACTATCACAGATCAGAATTTCTTTCTTCACATTTAAACAAGATGGGTTTTTTTGGTTTGTTTTTTTTTCATAGAATCAGATAAGTTAATTAAAAGACACTTTGAGATACATATATATGCTTTTCTTGGCACTGAACTCTATCAGCCCCACCTCATGTCACCTAAGCCAGGAAGAAAAACATATACTGGCTCTGTAAATACCTGTTGCCCTTTTGCCAGGTTGTACCAGTTTGGGGAGTTCGTAATGGGGTAATTTATCTTTCAAATAGAAATAAGTGACACGGGGAGCCAGACTGTTTCCTACGTACAGAAAGGTATGCAGGACACATCCGTATGTACACACACACACACAGAGGGATATATTTGGATTATTGAATGCATATCGGCAGAGAGAGAAGGACGGGACAGAATACACCTAAATTAGATTAAAAAAAAATTCAAGCATTCTTTAAAAGTCACCTGTTTTCTCCTAAAAAAAATGTTCTGAAAAAGGCGTGGATTAGATGTGTTTAACTTACTGACATTATAGTCCTGCCAATACTGAAAACAAGACTGCACTCGTTCTGAACAAAGTTCCACAGATCCTAGTATCCCACCCTCATATAATTTCTTCCATATTTTGCTATCTCATCTTCAGTGATGGTAATTTGGGGTCCAACTGACCTAAATGCCACTGATCATTTTTCAAACCCATGGAAAGTTGCCATGACATCCTATGGGAGAGCGTGTCGTAGTGGTTCCACCCCCATTAACATCTGCCTTTTAAATGGCCAAATATTCCTCTCTGGTGAGACACGGGTGCCAAGAAGGGCTGGCGGAGCCAAGTGAACGGGCTCAGACCTATGTGATATGTAGAATCACAGAATGCTTTGGGTTGGAAGGGAACTTTAAAGGCCATTTAGTCCATTTCCCTGCAATANCATTGGATGTCACTGAGAAGAGCCTGGCTCCATCCTCCTGACACTCACCCTTTACAGATTTATAAACATTAATAAGGTCACCCCTCAGCCTCCTCTTTTCCAAGATAAAGAGACCCAACTCCCTCAGCCTTTCCTCCTATGGGAGATGCTCCACTCCCTTCATCATCTTTGTGGCTCTGTGCTGGACTCTCTCCAGCAGTTCCCTGTCCTTCTGGAACGGAGAGTCCCTCCCCAGCTTTCCTGGAGCCCCTTTAGTGATTGGAAGGGGCTCTAAGATCTGCCCAGAGCCTTCTCTTCTTTAGACTAAATGTGCCCCCCACCCCACCCCCAATTCTCTCAGCCTGTCATTCTTACTCATAAGCTCAGCAGAATCAAAGCTTCCCTTTTAAATCACCCATCACCCACCTTGTCTCCATCAACCGTATAGAAATCTTACATATAGATTGCCTCACTCACGTGATCTGAATCAACCAGCAGGGACCGAGTGCCTCCTATCCTGGCATTGCATCACTTCCTTGGAGGTGCTTGAACATCCATCCTGTATTGGACTAGATGATCTTTCAAGGTCCCTTCCAACCCCTGATGTGATTCTGTGATTTATACAGGTGATAATTATTTAGGCATAACAGCTCCAACTGGCATCAGGAGCCTGAGAAAAAGTTCTGTGGACGTGGACTTCTTTAATTTCAGTGCTGGGTTATGGATATCTTCAGATCACCAGAACACTTTAATTAAACTCTGTTGAAGACCTCTGCTGCAATACTCCAAATTACCTCCTGGCTTTTGCTGCCTCAGCTGCTTAGAAATGGGTGATGTAGTTCTTTGCACCTCGGCGGCGATTCACGAGCCAATGCCCAGTTTCCCTCCAAAACTGGGAGGAGGATGGCAGTCAAGAAGCATTTTGCAGCACACACCGCGGTACCTTGTGGGAGCTTGGTGACCTAAAGCAAAAGAAAAGGCTATAAATGGAAGACATTAAACAAATTGTAGGGGGGGTTGAATGGAAGGTTTCACCCATGGGATTGCAGTCTAGAACTATTATCCGTGTTTTTTCTCCAGGCAGACGAGCCATCTAAATGCATTTCTCTAATAAACACAGCTGAGAATTTGAAGTTGAATGTGATGGAAAATTCTCACCTTTCACATCTGCTTTTATTACTCTAAAGGGATTTGTAGTCAGGAAATTTCATGGAATATGAGTTTAGAAATTCTGGGGGAAAAAAGATGTAAGGACATTGAAACATACCAAGAAATATTCTATAACTGGAACTACACTATATCACAACACAACTAATAGAATATAAATGCCCAAATAAACAATAACAAAGCAAATTCAGAATAAAACAGATGTGTTTTGCCAAAAGAAACCTTAGCATTGCTAAGCAAATAAGAACAGGGTACTGTACTGAAGTTGGAATTATTTCAGAAAGTCGGGGGTTACACAGCAACGTAACTGCTGGGATCCCAGTGCACAGGACTGGGCTGGAGACTGGGAGATTTTACCCCCATGGGTTAATGCGTGTTCTTGACAAAGATTAACACGCAGTTTACACGTTAACGCTGTCAGTGAGAGTGTTCTCTGGGTAAGAGCACAACCATCCCAGGGAGCAGCAGCCAAGCACGTGCCTGGGAACTCCCGGCGTCCGTTTGCAGAGGGAGCTCTGCCAAAGCCCACGGAGAGCACCCCGCTGAGGGAGACAGGCAGGACCTCCCCGTCTTTACATCTGTGAAAGGTCACAGGAATCAGGAATTCTTCTTCATGACCTCGTCCCATGCTGCATTGAGTACACCAGATAAGGTCTTTGATCCATAACACATGATGAGTAATGTCCTCACCTGCTCAGGTAGGTTCATCTTCCCCGAGGCAACCACTGCTCCACAATCTCAGCGTTGATATATTCCTCACTTAACCCCCACCACCACCAAAGGTTGTTGGGCTTAAATGGAATATCCTTGAGTTAAACTGATTTCCACCCAAACATCTTGATGTGCCTGAGTTCCATCTTCATGTTAGCTAGGTCTTAATTTTTTTATTTTTGGGGCTTTTTTATTTTATCCTCCACCTTCCAACACACTCCTCCATAGGCAGTTTTAGGACTAAACATCATCTTTGAACTGTTCAATTAAAGGAAGGGTTCAGGACACGGAACACTATTGCATCATGCATTTTATCCCCAAAAGAGAGTTCCCTGATTTATTTGTTCAGACTCATCCAGATTTCTCAATGCTGCAGTGAAATAACAACCAAAACAAAGCAGAACTGCAAAGTAAAAAATAACTACTCTAAGGCTGTGAAAGAAAATTAAACAGATTAATAAAGATGAAAAAAAAAAATAATTAAAAATCAGGTTAGCTGCCATAAAGCACACATTTATCCCAGAGAAAATACCCTTTGCAGGATCTTTTTCACAGGCACTGGGAGAGCCTTTCATGCAGCTGCTGAGGCGTGGGAGGGCAGAGCTGGGACTGGGGCTCAGAGGGAGGAAGGAGCAGGAACACGGAGCCTCTAGTGTGCAGAAAGAGGTAATGATGCATTAATTGTTCCCAAGCAATGGAACAATGGGGACTGGGAAACTTCCAAGGCTTCCCTTCCCTTTTCCCTTCACTTCCCTTCTCCCTTCCCCCTTCCCCCTTTTCCCTTCCCTTCCTTTCCCTTCTCTCTTCCCTTTTCCCTTCCCTTCCTTTTTCCATTCCATAATTCTACTCTGTTCTTCAAAAAACACTCAATTCATTCCTAAATTTGTTCCTTTTGCCCTTCCCTTCCCCTTTCCCTTCTCTCCCCTTCCCTTTTCCCTTCCCACAAATCTTCCTAATAAACATTACTAGTCTCTAGACGGACCAGCCCCTCCACCCGCTGGTGATGATGTGCTGATGGAGCCCAGGAGGGCTTTTTGATCCCCAATTATTAAACTGATGGGGGGTAGGGGTGGGGGAGGGAAACTCTCAGTCACCTGCAATGGTACTTTACCGTGGTTTGAATCAATTCTTAGCTCTTAAATAAACAGTCTGATTTACCTCAGATGGCAGTCACAACAGTCTCCACGGAATTCGAATATTCCAGGTCCTCATTTCTTTCACCATAATTCTTTATTAGGTTTTCTGTGTTGTCATGTGAAATGACATCCCGATGACCTTACTGAACACCTACACACGTTACCATAGTCGGTGGGGCTGAGGGTTCTCCGTTTACCTGATTTCTTGGAGGACTTATACGGCTTCACATAAAACCTTTGCAAGGCGTTATAGACCTGTCAGCCCAGCAAAACCATGTCAGGAGGTTTCCAGTTTCATAACATAGTCAAAGATATAACTTTTTCAGTACAAAGAAAAGCTCTCAGATGCCTTCAAGCCTGAAAATGGATGTTTATGTCTCCTTGTTTGAATCGCAGGAATGTAAAGTGGCAGAGAGACATCCAGTTATTTATATCACCTTAGAAAAATGAGCTAATTAGTCAGGTATTTCCAGATATCTGTGAATGGAATGGCCAATTTGAACTCACTTCAATACTTAGAATGAGGTCTTCAGTTTCTTCCCATTGGTCGTGGGAAGTAAACACCATTACACAAACGGGAGCTAATTAGTAGCTCCAGCAAATGAACCCAGCGTGTGCCAGGGAGGCCTGATTTCCACACAGATTTGTACTGAATGTTTCAGTTAGAGCTTTCAATCCGGACAGACGGGTGAGCGGGGCTGCATTCATGAAAAATAAAGGTGCTTGTAGCAGCGTAACCTGCTCTTTTCACCCAACTGCCCAGATGAGCTCCTTAAAACCCCAGATGTAACTCAAGATTCACCTGAGGATCTCGGCCAGAGCGCCTATAATACGTTTCTCTCAACTGACTAGCAAATACAGTCTAGTTTACACTTGTCAACATCCTAAATAATCAGGAATAATATCCAGTAATTGACATTAAACTCCTAATAGCTAAAATTCTTCACAGACAGGCGATGGGGGTAAACTTTACCTATTAGCTGTGGTCTTCCCTTTGATGTGGAACCAGTTTATTACACATTTCTATTGAACCTTTTTAATAACTGCTGCTATTTTTAATATCTACATTCAAGGTGATATTGACCATGCCTGAAATAAAGGTTTATGGCCTGTCTTTGCATTTTCAACCACTAATATCAGCAGTTACCCGTCCTTCAGAAATTAAGGACTCAATTCTAGTAGTTTTATGTAATTTTGTTGTTGTTGCTACTTGGTTCCTGATTCAATTCCACGTATTTCATAACACTCAGCATCAGAGTTAATTTAAAAGCATGAACACCTTCTAAGCAGAAGTGCCATGGTGTTGACACTTGAGATTTCAAACTAATTTCTTAATTTACATTTAAGTGATAGGTGTCATTGCTAGTAAGTACATCACTCACCAGTTCTTCTGTGTCCTGTTTCATACCTTTCCTTCAGTTTTCCTTGACTTTTCCAGGTTATTTCTGAATGCTGCCACGTCATGCTTCATGAGCAGGAGGGAATCCGTAGTGCGTTACGGTATTCTGCAGCGCTGCCAGGCTTTGGCACTCAAAACAGTTGGGGAAGATCTCTGGCTTCCCTGAAACATACCACCAACAATCCCTCTGCAGCACAAAACACCCCGCTCTGAATGTGATTATTTATGGTTTTTCTCTAAAACAGAACGCCAAGGCGGTGATTGAGTGTAGAGAAAAAAGAGGAGGGAGCCAAAACATTAGCTTGAAAGACACCAGCACCTTCAGACCCTACAGAAATTTGGAAAGCAGAACAAGGAGGATTGATTGGATTCATGACTCCCTCCTAATTCCTTATTTTTTAAAGTTGGGAAGAGGTATTTTTCTGGGATTTTTCCCCTCTTTTTTTTCGGCTATTGCTTTTTAAAACTTAAAACCCAATCAAAACCATGTTCCTTTTCAACCGGATATTAGTCATAGGAAGCTCAACAGCAGCATTTATACTGGTCACAGGAAGCACAATAGCAGTATTTACCACATTAGAAAACTAACGAGACTCCAGTATTTCACCAAACATCACAAAGCAGGAGGTTTATCTACTCAGGGCATAGAGGGCAATGCAGCTGCACTAGAATAACTTCTCAGAGACACAAGTTACTTTCCTGGGTCTGATTTTAACTGATTGCACTCACTTCTACAGTTTGAGGGCTAAGCCTGCCATGATTTCTACCCAACCATAGGGGAATCTGGGCTGCTGGAGGACTCGATAACCAAATAAATCGGGCCGAGCGTCCCTCGTACAGCGCGGTGCCAAGGCTGCAAGAGGCATGGGAGGGGCTCACATACTTCTGTTTGGCTGTTGCTGCCAGCTGTGGTGCTTAAAGACAGTGCCAAGGACGGGGTTTTAAAGGTTCTCCTGTAATTATATCAGATAGAGAAAGGGCAGGGCATGCTTTAATGCCAGCACCCTTCCTTATTCACGCGGAGCCTGAGCTCCAGCCTCTGGGAGCCCAGCACCTTGCAGAGCTGCCTCCCTGCCAAGGCTCTGCTGCCCTGGCCGGGCACCCCTGGGCTCTTCTGCTCCTTCTTCTGGCAACCTTCTGCTTTTGTAAATGTGTTACATGCTCTCAGGTGTGGAATTAATGATTTGGTTGATGAGAAGCTCAACGTGAGCTGGCAGCCCAGAGAACCCCCTGCACTCCGGACTGCATCTCCAGAAGTGTGGCCAGTAGGGCAAGGGGGGGATTCTGCCACTCTGCCCTGCTCTGGGGAGACACCAGCCCACACCACCACCACCCCCACCCCACCTCACCCCAGTGCTGCCTCCAGCTCTGGGGACACCAACATCAGAAGGACATGGACCTGTTGGAGTGTGGCCAGAGGAGGCCACAAAGGTGCTTGGAGGGATGGAGCCCCTCTACTGTGAGGACAGGCTGAGAGAGTTGGGGGGTTCAGCATGTAGAAGAGAAGTCTCCAGGGAGACCTTCGAGGCTCTTCCAGTCCCTGGAGAGCCATGGAGTCTCTTGGACCAGGTCTCCAAGTCTAGATTACCAAGTCCCCTTGTCCTCACCTCTCCATGAGGCATTTTCCACTACTTTTTCTTTATTCCAAAAGCTTTTTTAGATGCAGTAGGTGTTTCCACCAGCTTCATGCCACCAGCAAAGCAAGAGGAGGCTCCACACCTCTCAGATTCCTCCCTCTCTGGTATCAGCTAAAGGCAGTTTCAAACCCAGCCATTCCCCTCTCTCACCCCCGTAACAGCATGTAGCACGCTCTGACAAACCCCTCACAAACACCACACTTCCAGGAGTCCCTTACAGACCAGGAAACCGCCCTGGACAAGTTTCTCGTCCCCTTTTTGAGTGTCTCCAGCGACTCCTTTTTTCCACTTTACGAAGCAGATGGATGTAATCTTCACTTTAGGGGTCCTCCTTTCGCCAGGAACCCAAGCCCTTTTCCCCTCGCGCACCGCTGCGGCACTGCATTCCATTTCTATTCTGGTGATATTACAAACTCTCTCATATTTAAAAATAAATAAATAAATAAATAAATAGATAAATAAATTCTGCTTTCTCCTATCTTGCCTGCTATTTTTGAAAAGACAGACAAGCACAGAGCTGTTTGGTTTAGAGTCTTCCTCCAGATCTCACCGTGGAAGCCTTGACATCTTGAACGACTCCTGTCGTAAGAACCCCAGTAACAGATCGTTCATGACTGCTCTCTTACACTCTGCTTTGATGCAGCCCGTGCTCTCCTGTTTTCCCCAAATACGAGCCATTTTTGCGCTGTTTGTCTGGGATAAGCAAAATAATCAGACCTTACCCGGGCTGATATGATGTGGTGCTGGAAAAATGCATCTTGGCAAATCCCTGCGCCTGTTGTTCATTGAGTCTCTTGCCCTCTAAGTTACTTTGACGTCTCTGGCAGCTGCTCTATCTGCCTTGAATTATTCTGGATACACAGCTAGGTATAATATAGAAAATAGGGCCTTGCTGCATGACCTCATCTTCTCCCCCAGTAATTGCTGCCCTTCTAATGCAGTGCATACAGAGGGGTCACACAGAAATCGCATTATGGAGAAAACTCTCAGCCACGGAAACCTGTCTTTTACTTGCTGACCACATCAGTGCCTCGTTAGGGAAGGTTTGGCCACCCCAGATTAAGTGTGCAACCTGAAATCTGTCTCTTAATTTCCCCATGCCAAGGTAGGAAATCGGGGCATGTCCCCAGCTGTGGTTTCCACTCATTTCTCTCAGCAGCAGAACCACAGAATGATCTGGGCTTGGAAGTGACTTCCGGAGATCATTTGGTCCAACCTCCCACCAGAGCAAGTCCACCTAAAGCAGACTGGACAGGAACGTGTCCAGGTGGGGTTTGAATGTCTCCAGAGATGGAGACTCCACCACCTCTTTGGGCAGCCTCTGCCAGGGCTCTGCCACCCTCACAAGAAAGAAGTTCCCCTTCACATTTAGATGGAACTTCCTATGTTCAAATTTGTGCCTGCTCCCTCTTGTCCTGTCCCTGGGCACCACTGGAAAAAGCCTGGCCCATCCTCTTGACACCCCCCTTGAAGTATCTACAGGTGTTGATCAGATCCCCCCCTCAGCCTCCTCTTCTCCAGACTAAACAACCCCAAGTCCCTCATCCTTTCCTCATCGGAGAGATGCTCCAGGACCCTCAGCATCTTTGTGGTTCTCTGCTGTCCCCTCTCCAGCAGTTCCCTGTTCTTCCTGAACTGGGAGCCCAGAACTGGACACTGTACTCCAAAAGCTGGGGAAAAGCACTAAAATACTTCCCAAAGTACCCCTGCTGTGGTTGCTGTCTTTGGATGCCCTTCTACATGCCCTGCCTGAGAATCCCCTCTACCACCGAATAACGCAGCGTCATTTTGAGCTGTCTCAGGCTTTCTTAAACGATCCTATCAGCTCCTCTCATGCACAGAGTAAAGTACCCAAAGCATATTCTCAGCTGTCTTTAAGCTGGTCCCTTGGGAAGACAGATCCTTTATCACATGGCACTGCCCCTTCTGACAGCCCCTTCTGACTTCTTACTGGGTGCTTTGGGTCCTAGTTTTCCTTAAGGCTGGACTGCTTGCAAAGGTGGATCACTGATCTTCAGCAAGAAGGTTTCTAAAAAGGGAAAGGTCTACAAAGAGCTTTATCCCTCTGTGCAGCTGGGGATGCCACACAAACTCGGGGTGGGAAAGGGCTGTGTTGAGACAAAGCTCTTACCGGGTTGCTGCAGTGGGGTGACAGCAAATCCTGTAGGGTTCAATGGGGCTGAGCACTGGCACCCCTGGGAGATGAAGGATCTCTGCTGGTCCCAGGGATAAGTCTGAGAGCTGAACTGCTGCTCCCTCAGACTCTCTGCTCACAAGGAAGACTCTTTCTAATTCCAAATCAGTTTTGTCAGGGTGATAGATGTCAACGTGGAGCCCCTTTTTGCCATCGTGCAAGACTCATCCTTTAGGTTCTGGAATGCAATCATGGAAAGAGTCCATTCAGCCAACAAAACCCAGCCTTCAAAACCCTGAGTTCATTTATCACGATACTTCCAAAGGATTCCCCTTTCACTTCACCCCAGGATCTGCACATCTTAAGCCCAAGTGAGTCTTCTCCTTCCCTTGCAATTAAATCCAGATCCTCATTTGCCAGCTCATGGCATTGCTGACCCTCTGCCCTGCTCCCTGCCAGAGTTATTTCAACTGTGGCCACAGGAGGTGTCCAAAATTATGGGCTTTGTCCCAAAAAGTCTTTCATGTGGGAAAGCGTGCCACCTGGGGAATAGGGGGAGAGGTGGAACGTTAAGCAAAGCACTTCATAACCTGGAGAGCAAGAGAGCAATGGCTTATTTGGGTAGAATTGAACTATATTTTGGAGTCTTTGCTTCTTGCCAGGCAGAGGGGGGAATGCTGGGGTGAACACTCAGCACTGGAGCTGTTCTCTCCACCCTGATTTTTCCCTTTCCCTCAATCCAGCCATCAAGCATGCTCTTCCCTCCACACAGGTTCCCCCTGTGCTGCCCAGGATTTTGTTGAACCTCACATATCAGCAGGACACAGACTTCTAAGATTTGTTTTCTGGAAACACTCAGATCCCGAAGTGTCCCAGCCTCCCCGAAGAGCCCAGCTTGTTCTTCACATTTGCGCCGAGTTATCAACAATTTAGAGAAGAGCTGCCAAAGGTCGTTCCAGCTACAGCTGCTTGGAAACACGGAGGGGTGTATTGATCTTTGCCCTGGAAAAGAGCTTTCAAAAGACATATAAATGTGTTGTGGAAATGAAGAGGGTGACAGATGTTGATCACCGCTTGGCCCAAGGCGGGGAAGGGGGGGTGGGGGGTGTTTATCAGGGTTGGGTTGAGGGTGAAAGACTCCGCCGTGACGCTGTTGTTAGGTCCCTGTGTGGCAACAACTCGTCTCGGCGTGTGCCTCTGACCTGGCACCCTCCTCGTCTCCCAGTAAATCAGGGAAGCTGGCTCAGCTGGTTGGGGAAGAGCTCACGGTGGCACCAACCTCACCGCTTCCCCGGCGACCTGGAGCCCTCCCAGAAATACAGGTATCGCCGTCAAACAAATCACTCATCCCCCGGGCCGGCTCCGACGGCTTTTACGAAGCACCGTGAATCATGATCTTTAGGAAAACTAGATGGCTGCTGGCCAGCTTAGCAGCTGGATTATATTAGTTCACATTTTTTTAAGGACAAAGGTTATAATAACAAGATCTTGCGTTACTCAATTAGGTAACGTAGTTACCTTAATGGTTCTGTAACAGTTTGCCGGTGTCAGGAACGACAGAATTTGTTTCTTCCAGGTAATACAAAAGAAGGGAGTTCCAGAGAAGAAGGCAGCCTGCTTGAAAACACGAGAAAAGGAGCAAAATTGGCCCACTCCCGCTGAGAATTAAAGCAAACTGACAACAGACGTTACTGTCAGAGAATAAATCTGAGTCAGAGAAACTTCGGGGCCTGGAAAGCACAAGCAAAAAGTTTAAACCTGATGCACCGACAACAATAACAAAAAAACCCACCCCAACAACAGAGGACCCCCAAAAGGGTGTCTCTCCACACACACAGACGTGCAGGCACACGATGGACACGGGGGCACAGAGCTTCGGAAGGGAACGGTGGGGTTTTCCTGTCTACCCAGCACTCCCCAGGAGGATGTTTTCAATGGGAATCTCTATTAACGGGCTAATGAACAAGGAAATTGATTTCAGCCCAGTTAGACCACTACAGCTGCTCTTATTCCTATTGCACGGTGGTCATCTATCTCAGTATCAATAAGCTCTAGTTTCACACAATTCCAGAATTTGGTTTATAAGCCATAAAAGCGGTTAAACAATTTTTTTTTAAAGCCTGAGAGCTGTGCCATCCACAGAGCTGCAAGTTTCTAGAAAGCAGATCTCTGGCTACCTCCAACCATCCACAAGCTTCAAGTGGCAGCTTTTGNTCGAAACTGAACTTTCAACCCCTCGCCCCGGCTGATGAAGTGACCAGTGCCAACCCCAGAGCTCTTCCCAAACCTCCCAGAGGCTTCTCATGACACCCCTGGGGGCACAAAGCCTTGCTCCTCACCCCCTCACCTCAACCTCGGAGAGGACCCCCGGCTGCCCCGGACCCCCTTCCCTCCCCGAGGGGGTTTCTCTCCTCGCCGGGCAGCCCCAAGGGGTGAGGAGGGGATGGAGCTGCTCTCCCCGATCCCGGGCTTCATCCCGGTACCGGGAAGAGCGCGATCCTGCCCGCCCCCCCTCCTCCCTTTTCGCTCCCCCCGCCCGGGCGGCTCCCAGCCCGAGGAGGAGGAGGAGAAGGAGGAGGAGGAAGAGGGAAAGAGGGAGGGAGCGAATGAAGGAGGGAAGGAGGGAGGGAACCGGGCAGGTGACACCGCGCTCGGTCGCTCCGGCTCGGCGGCGGCGGGGCTACCATGCACGTCAATGGGAAGGTGGCCCTGGTGACCGGCGGGGCTCAGGGCATCGGACGGGCGTTCGCCCAGGCGCTGCTGGGCAAGGGAGCCAAGGTGAGCCCCGGGAAGGGTCCGCTCCCCGCCTTCCCCACCCCGTAGCGGTCGGGACCGGGCTCTCTCCGTCCGTCCGTCCGTCCGTCCGCGCTCAGCCTTTCCCTCCCTCCTCGCCCAGGTCGCCCTGTTGGACCGCAACGCGGAGGCCGGCCAGGAGAGCAAGGCGGCTTTGGACGAGCAGTTCGAACCGCAGAGGACGGTGTTCATCCCCTGCGACGTGACCGACCCCGAGCAGCTGAAAGGTAAGAAGCTGGGACGGGGCAGCCCCCGGCCCCCTCTGCCGGCTGGAGCCCTGCGGGGCCGGTGCCCGCAGCCCGGCCCCCTGCGCCCCCGTCGCACCCCAGGGCGGCCGGGGAAGGGGTGCGGGGTCGGTTCTGAACCTGCAGCGGTGAAGGGTTGCTACCAGCCCGCCTGCTTTGCACCCTCTTGCCAAAGAAATCACTTGCATTGAGCGCCACGCGTGATTGTTGTGCACGGAAGAATTGCTATGAGTAACACACACACATATATATACATAAACTTTAAAGCAGGGACTTACATTTTATGAGGCTTCTGTACAGACTCTAAGCCGCATTCTCTCGTCACGGGAGTAATAAATCCTGCTGGGGGTTGCGGTGCTCTCCCTGTACAGCACCCGGCTCTCACCCCGGGCTGCTGTGGTTGAGGGCAGAAAAGGTACAAAACCCCAGCAAACCGGGTGAAAGCACAGGCTGCTGCCGTTTCACACAGGTTTTGCAGCTGCAGGGACCGGCGAGGAGCTTCCCTCCTGCAGGATTTGCGTTTATCTTTTCACTCAGTCGAGTGAAGCCTCTTCCCTCTTGGAGCACGGTGGGAGGCTGATGTCCCCTTCCCGCTGCTTCCTAACGGGCACACCACGTCTTCAAAGTTTCACTATTAGAGGCAGTGACTCAGATCCCGAGTTTGACATCCCTTTTGTCGGTGCCCTTTCTGCACATTTATTCGTGTCAGCCTGGATGTCAACATTTTTGGTTCTGCTTATACCCCCCACGCTTCACTGCCCGCTTTCCGATGCGGGTCCATCCCTCCTCCCCACAGCACTGCAGCCCAGAATTCAGCAAGGACCTTCCATAAGATTCACGAGCACAATTGTGCCCAATTCCAAAGATTTACATTGTCTGTTTTGCGAGAGAGATGCTGGACTTTAGATTTGAGATCTGCTCTAATCAGCAAACAAAGTAACTGAGAGTGTGTGTGTGTGTGTTTGTTTTAGTATTATTATTATTTTTATCAGCATATGTTGATAACTGACTATTTCTCAGCCTGGGAGGAGTGAGCTAGGGGCAAGGAAAAGCATCCTGCAGCACGGGTGTTACAAATCTGCAACTAAATCTTACAATCCTTTACGGTTTCTGGGGTATTCTTTACTGGTTTTATTAGTTGGGTAGGGTTTTCTTCCCCCCCCCGTATTTTTTCCTGCTTGTAATCACAAGCCACCACTTAATGAACATAGATTAATTTCACTCCTCGTGTTTAAAGCTCGTAGAGGATGTGTCAAGCCCCTGCACTGGCTTTTTATGTCAAAGATTATGTGCGTGAGTGAAGTTCCTCTTCTTTTAACCTTAGCCCTTTCGGTATGAAACAAACCCCCCGCCCCCGACCCAGACCCAGACCAGAGCTCTGTAGGTACAAAAGGCTGATGGGCAGGAAATCAGCCGCTTTATCAACTTCCAGGTCTCACCTGTGCTTTTTAGTTTGGTGGCTCTTTCACAGAGTACCCCTTACCCCAGCCCCCCAAGTCTTCTACCTTGTCCTACTGCTGAAAAATCCCCACACATTTACTTTTGCTTTCCACGGACGTTTAGGAAGTCCACGTGTAACTGGTGCTGGTACTTACTTTCCACTGGTTTTCTTCCCTCTCCTTTAAAACGGATCCTCCTCTTCATTCTTCTTCCTTCAGCATTCTGTACAACTGCCTGCTCTTAGTTTTCACGATTCCGGGAGCACTGAGGAGTGTGCAACGTAGACACAGAGTTACTCTGCATTCAAAAGGGGAAGAGGGAGCCAGCTTACACTGGAGCGTGGGCCATAACTTTGATTTATAACGAGATTCTTCTTTTTGGGGGGAGGTAACGGGTGGGATTGCTGTAGGCAGGTAAACTTTTACCAGAAATAGATCCCAAATCGGGTAATCATTCTTTATTTTAACACAGATACACAAACAGCTTGAAAGCTGGGATTGCTTAGTTTGAGGAAGAGGAGGCTGAGGGGAGACCTCATCACTCTCTACAACTGCTTGAAAGGGCATTGCAGAGAGGTTGGTGCTGGTCTCTTCTCACGGGCAATGAGCGATAGAAGGAGAGGGAATGGCTGCAAGCTGCAGCAGGGGAGGGTTAGGCTGGCCATGAGGAAAAAGCTTTTCCCAGAGAGAGTGGTCAGTCAGTGGAATCAGCTGCCCAGGGAGGGGGTGGAGTCCCCATCCCTGACTGTGTTTCAGCGTAGATTGGATGTGGTGTTGAGGGATCTGGTGTAGGGGAGAGAGTAGGGCTGATGGTTGGACTTGATGATCCCAAGGGTCTCTTCCAACCTAAATGATTCTATGAAGGTGTTTGGCTCTTTTCTCGGTGTGTAAACTAGAAAACTACAACTAGTCCAGACCCTGTGAATGCGATAAACAAATAACTGGCAGCAGTACTAGTACCCGTGGTGGGGTTTGAAGGCAAAAGATTCTATAGAGAATGAGGTTGATGCAAGATGTTATTTTGGAGAAGGTTTAAAAGGGAATCAGAGTTTCCAAAGTTTGGAAGCTGATTGAAGACCCAAATTGTATTTATTTCACTCATTGAAACCAAGTTAAATAATCAGTTCTGCCCCTAACTCAGCCAAAGGGTTTGCCCTTGCTGAGGCAGGATGGGAAAGACAAGAAGCGACTGAAGAGTTAAATTGAGAAACCAGAGACTGAATTAACAGCAAACATGACAAAAGCCAAAAAGGCAGCCAGCCAAAAATAGAGGCTTTAGCAATATTGAAATATTCTAGTACAGAATAAGAATATTAGAAAGTTGTGTACAATAAAAGCAGTTGGACAAACAGAACCCTCCCCACCGGCTGCCCAGCCCTTGTTCTGATGACAAGGTGATGACCTGCAGAGCTGAGGCAAAGAAAAGGCCACCTGGTGCTAAAAAATAACAGCAACTCAGTAAATCCCTAAAACTGCTGGGGGAAAAAAAAAGGTAGATTTGATTTCCCAAAGCTGCTAAAGGTCAGGGAATTAGGGTGGTCCTGGGATCACCTTTTAGCAGCGTGGTTTCATTAAGGCCTGCCAAGCATGACTTCGGGATACCTGAAGTACTCCAGGTTCTTAGTCTGTCACCAAATGAGGGTTTTTAAAACAGTATCAGGGGGAAGGATGTGTCTTGGTTTACATAATAATAAATATTTAGCGAGGAGGAACAATATTTGAAGGGTAAAAAAAACCCCAGCCCCGAGCTGTATATATACACGTCAGGTAATGTCTGCAGTCATGGAAAATCTTAGTCTGGAATGAACACCTGGAGGTCATCTCATCCAGCCACCCCCTCAACCTACCCCAGATAAGTTTGCTCATCACTGTGACATTGTCCTGGGTTTCCATACACATCTTTTACCTTAATTCCAGCACCGTCACCGGGAAGAACGCAATGCCATTGGGGAATTTTCCCAGCTCTTCTATTTCTCACGTCCTTTGGAAGGCAGGTCACTGCTTTCCTCAGCAGAAGGAAGAAGGTGTGAATTTGGGGAATGCATTGTTAAAGTTACCTGACAAGTAGGATATAAACCAACTTATTCATAAATGGACACATTTAAACAAGAATCTCGATGAATTACTTGTAGTTGAAAGATTTATATTGGTTATCTCACCGAGTAAGAAGTTGTTAGGTTAAACTCAGACTCAGCCAAGAAAACTGCTCTGGACACACGAAGCTTTTCTTCTGCCTGTAAAATAGATTGTGCCAAACCTCAAGCTCACTGGCTGTATCTGCCTGTTACAAATCAAGCTAGGAACGCTTGATTTATACAATTGGGGTGCCAAACATCCTATCTAATATCAGATGTATGGGTGCTAAGAGCTTTCCCTAGCTCCTGCTACCAGGCACTATAAAACTGAAGGAAAAGGCGATGACGGTACCTTAATCCTTTCATTTTGTTCCTCAATAAGTTTGACATTGGTGAACGCTTAGGTAAAGTGTTTCACTGCATGTTGCTCATCAGCAGTGAAGAGAACAGTAAAGATAATTTTGTTGACTCACAAAACGTCGTTGTATTTTTCCATCTTACTTGCCATAAATGCTAAGAAGTGTCACCCTCGGATCTCACTACAGGTGCTTTCAAAAAAGTAATCGAACACTTTGGAAGGCTGGATATCGTGGTGAATAATGCTGGGGTGAACAATGAGAAGGACTGGGAAAGCACTATCCAAATCAACTTGGTAAGAATTCACTCCTTTCACATGTTCATGCGTTTATTTCACGCTGGAAGATACTTAGTGGCCATTGTGCTAGGAATGGCTGGATGGGGAAGCACCACTGTTGGAACAACAAGCATCTAACCACACGTGTTGTAAAGAATAAAGGTATAAACCCCAATGAAATCCCAGGTAGGTGGAACAGTCATAGAAACATGGAATGGTTCAGGTGGGAAGGGACCTTAAAGACCATCCAGTCCCACCCCCCTGCCCTGGGCAGGGACACCTCCCACCAGACCAGGTTGCTCCAAGCCTTGCTCAACCTGGTGTTGAACAGTGTGGTGCCCAAAGCAGTAGAGCTGTCTCTACAGGAGACCAGTCTGCTCATTTGATTTATTTAGACCATGTTAGTTACTCATGAGATTCAGCCTGTGCTAGAGAATAGGTTGCCATTTGTTGGTATTACGAGAAAACTCATTCAACAACTCAAGCCCCACATTCTCTTCACCAATGAAGCAGGCATAGAACCAAGCTTTCAATGGAGGTGAAATTCACACACTAAGAGAAATACATTTGTTCAATTTCTTTACACGTCCTTCAAGATTTGACTGCACATTTTCCTTTCCTCCCTCTGCCATTCCTAAAATATTCTGACAAATTAAACCCCAGGAAACTCCACTCTGTGAAGTAACCGGGGTGTGACACCCTCAGCACTGGGCAGCATTGATACCTATTAGTGCAGACCCCTTGAATTCGAAAGAAGACTCACCTGTGCTGTAGATGACCGACTTCTCTTTACTTTTGTGCTCGGGTTAAGACAGGATAGAAGTCACTGTAGGCATCCATCCACCTGCCACATTTGCAAGCACAGATAGTTATTCACTAGAAAAAGTGAATTCCATGTGAGAAACACAGTTGTCTGTGACTCACCTTTAAATTTAGCTCAAAAAATGAAGGTGTTTCTATAACCAGCAAATCCTGGAGATATCCTTAATTTCTGGGTTAATATCCTAACTTAGAGTGATGCCCAAGCAACTTTTCAATGCCAAGAGCTTCAAACAGAAGGCATCAAGGACCAACTTCTGCTATTTAGTTTTTCCTCCTCTTCCCAGAGATTGGGCTGAAGCAGAGCAGAGGTGGGGTTGAACCATCTCAAGGAGCAGAAAAAATGGAATCCAAGTCTTACAAACCTATATGCTTAACTATCAAGCTACCACCCCTAAAAATAAAAATTTAAAAAAAACCCCAAACCACCAACAACAACCAAAATAAAAGGAAAACTATAGAGTTCATACATTATTATATAGGTAAATTCACTATAAATGTCCTAAAGACTTAATTCATAGTTGAAAGCTGGCGACTGGAATAAGAACACCCAAAGTGATCTGGCAGAGTAGTTCAGCCACGTGTCTTAAATCAAGGACACTCTAAGATCCAAATATCCTCCTTATTTCCATAGGGTGTTTCTAGAGAGTTATTACAATTTCCATAAACCAGGATATAACATTTGCCACTTTTTCCTTTTAACTGTAACAACTGAAGAATGACTGAATTTAATATCCTGTATTGGTTGGTTCCATAAAATATATTTTGCTTCTCGTAGACAAAGGAGGAAAATATGTATGAAATACACAATTTTAAAATGTGTCTATTCCCCCAACACTGGGCATTTTGAGTACCTTTTGTATTATCTGTAAGAACAGGAACATCATCTGTGGACACACGTGATGCACCTATTTTCTACTTTAAAAAAGGGGGGAAAAAAACCCCTTCTACACGCCAGTCTTCATCTTAGTGATACCATGTCTATGTTGATAGCACAACTACTCTCTGCCCCGGTATAAAGTACAAAGTACAGAAGCAGAGCAGGGCAGAGCAAGATAAATCAGAGCAAACACGTGTGGGGTGTGTTCTTTATGGCTAAAACACTCCACAGAACCGGTTGGTCTCCAGGGGCATTTCTAAAGGAGCCTGAGGAAGTTCCCTGCTGCTGCTTGAGAGAGCGTGGAGAGCAGAAATGAAGAAGCCGGTTCCAAAAGTGGGACTAAATTTAGAAGGAAAAAGGGGGAACAAAACACAGTCCCTTCTTGTATCCCTGACAGTTTCCTGAGAGCAAGAGACAAGACAGTTTGGTAAAGTCGGGGGGGGGGGAACAGACCATAAACAGCTAAAACGAGATTTCTGTTGCAGCACTTTCTGCTGTTTTGTTACATTTTGTGCTAGACAACATCCACCTTTTCTATTTCATTTTTTTCATCTTTTCATATTTCTATTGAATTTTCAAGTGAAGCATTCCAGCAATGATATCCATTCCTCCCCTCGGAACCCCAACACCGATAGCATGGATTTGACCACTACCAGCTTCATCAGCTCATACCCATACAAACAGACACTCTGCTTGCTATGGTATTTAAACCAATATCTTGGCAACCAGTCAGCTACTCCGTTTTAAATGAAATGACCACTGTAGTTTCACCAGCCTGTGATGTGCACACACACCCATGCTCAGAAGAGCACAAGGACATTACATGTACATTCTTATGGAGGTGCTACCCACAGCCCTCCAGTATGACTGGGTCAGTGTTTCTTAGAATCACAGAATGGTTAGAGTTGGAAGGAACCTTAAAGATCAAGTTCCAACCCCCTTGCCCTTTGCAGGGATGCCTCCCACCACAGCACGTTGCTCAGGTTCCAACAGGCCCATGTCCTTTTTATGTTGAGGATTCTAGAGCTGGACACAGTGCTCCAGGGGAGGTCTCACAAGAGCAAAGTATGGGGCATTCACCTTCATGAGAATTTATGCCAGAAATTTTATAATCTGACTTTTTTTGCTTCTTCAAATCCCTAAAGAAAGCAAAATGCCCCCATCTTTATAAGCCTGGAACCTACCTGTTAGTTCAACACTTTTTGGTGTTCTAAGAAGCTTCCCTAATTTTATCCTGTGTTGGTGTGTAGCCTTTACTGGGAACCACTGTAATTATAGTGGCCGCTTAATTACCCTATCTCTTCTCTTTACAAATGCACTTGGCACATTTTCTATGGGGACAATCCCAAAATTTACTTGGAAGTCCCTATTTGTCTTCGTAGCAGAGGTTTCTGAAGACTGACAGTTAAAAGTAGCATTGGCATTGCACATTCTTACATCTTAAATGTTCCCTGAATCTAAAATACAGAAGCACTTTCCATAATATTTTGACTCTCTTTTTGTTTTCTTATGCCAACAATTTCTCCTGTAGGTACATTTAAACCAAATCCCCAAAGGAAATTGAACAGACCCAGTAAAGTCCCTAGGGAGAGATGTGACCACCAAAAAGCCATGAGCACCCCTTACCTTGAAACCAGTGGCACGAGGGTCAATCCTCCAAGTGCATGAAGAAGCCTCTAAACATAACTATTGTTGTTGTCCATGTTGCACGGACACAAGGAGGAACACAGACCTACCATAACTGCACAGTCAGTGAGGCTGCCATTGATCAAAATCAGGGAATTTACAGAGCTTACAATTTTAAAGCAGGCTTCCCAGAACTGGTGTTGAAATACAACAAAAAGCAAATCTATTGGAACTAAGAAGTGTCCTTCAGGAATGATGGGGAGGGGAGGGATAAAGAAAACTGCAGGGTACAAAACTAAACCCCAGTATTTCACTCCCATGTTGTACAAAAGCTGCTGATTTCTAGCAAACGATCAAACCCTACTGCACATTCCCTTCTCCTTTTCTTCCCTGAGCTGCCTGTTTTCCACAGTTTGAGCTGGAAATTCAAACTCAAGAGCCTGCAGTTTCATTTTATATAGCAAGGAAACTATTCCTCTACACAGGAATGCCAAGGGACTCACATGCTTGCCACAACCTGTCTGCTTCCTAGAAAATCTACACTAAAGGCAAAATCAGTCCCACCTCCCCAGCCAGCAGCAGAATGCTAGATTTTTCCAAGAATCTCACGAGCAGCACTTAGTCTCAGACTTCTGAACCTCATCTCACGCGGTTCGTGAAGTGCTTTGAAACGTTTCCTCATAGATAACCATCGATTTACAACATAGTGGCACGAAAGTCAAACGATCTTGGGTCAAATTCCAGCCCTGTGCTGACCTGCTCTATGAAATCACAAGCCAATGGCACTCTTCTTTCTTTTTCACTCGGTAGCACTACCCCTTGACTAGATTTAGCTCAAAAACCTACACACAACCTTAGGACTGATTCCTGACTGGCTTTTTCTTCTCTGAAAATTAATTCATGTTGCCTTATCACCTTGATAACAAGTCACCTTCAGCACTGAAGGCCCGCAGGTACAGTTATATAGTTTCTCAGCATAAAACACTAACGTGCAGAAGGGGACAGCAAGAAGTATCAAACAAGAGGTGGCCTATTTCTTATTAAACAGGTATAAAAAAATTACATCAGTTGGAAAACTTGCCTTGAAACAGGAGAACAAAACCCACTGCCTACTAAATATCTTTCCGAGCAGCTGTCCCTCGCAAAGGATGGTGGTTAATGATGTTCTGGTCATCAGTGAAGGACTCTTGCGGTTTTCATAATAGATCAAGCTAAAACGAAACACAGAGTACGGAAATTGGCCAACAGTCTAATGTTAGAATACAAGAACATGGTACAACATGGGCTAACACTGGCTCCTAACACCAGAAAATGAATTAATGATGTCCCTGTTGAAGATTCAGTCTCATTAGGATCAGAGTTTCAAGATACAGTTTCTTTCAGAAGAATACAAATCAAACTGTGCAGCTGTGGGATGCACAGAAATGTCAAGAATCCCAGATTTTCCAAGATTTCTTTCTGATTTTAACAACGATAATCAATTGTTCAATGGCAATTTAAGTAAGTAGAATCATAGAATTGTCCAGGTTGGAAGGGACCTTTCAGATCATCGATTCCAACCATCATTCAGCTACTGACAGGGTATTTCCAAAAGCAACTGCAAAAGCTAGGGGATTTTCAGAATTATTTTGTAAAGTTTACCATGCTGGCAGATACTAAGTTCGGGGTTTATTACTGTACAGCGCTTCAGAACATCTGGTCTTCTCAAACCTGCAATTTATCAACACTGAATGTGTTTCAGAGTAGATTGGATGTGGTGTTGAGGGATCTGGTGTAGGGGAGAACTTTGCAGAGTGGGGCTGATGGTTGGACTCGATGATCCCAAGGGTCCCTTCCAACCTGAATGATTCTGTGATTCTATGTTCGTGGACAATATCCATGTGGCTAATCCGAAATCTAAAGAGGGGAACTGTAAATAATTCAACTCTAAAATGCCACACTTCTTTGTTGTACAAAGTCTCTCAGCTCACCTTCATCTTCAAACGAGTCAGACTTTTTCTTGTTTTTTTAAATTTGGTAATTTTAAATGTTAACTTTCTATTTGCAGTAGACAAACTATGAATTATGTCTGGATAGGAGAGAGGTGTTAAAAGTATTACTCTTAAATACCTACATGGAGAACTACACAATCTGAAGACCCTTCGGTTTCTTTCAGTTTATTGAAAGGCAAATTGCAGACCTTTTTCATCATATCCCAAACCCAGGAATCTGGGTATCCCAAACCCGGGAAACTGGGCTGCACAAACAGCATCGTTCTTTGCCAGTGTCACTTTCGGTTGCGGATCTCACGGTGTCGGGATGTAGAAGCTGATAAGATTTCTTCTGGAATTCAGATGGAGTGTTCTGAAGTCAACACACAGGAAGGCAAAGCTGCATTTTGATGTGAGAGGAATTTATGAAGCTGCAATTTATGCACTTGCAAAGATGGATTTCATAACCAACTTCTGAGCTTCAGAACAAGCTTCTGAGCACACACTGCAGGAGTTCCCTTCTACAGGAAGTTCAGCCGCTGCTCTTAGAATCATAGAATCATTCAGGTTGGAAGAGACCCTTGGGATCAAGTCCAACCATCAGCCCCACTCTACAAGTTCTCCCCTACACCAGATCCCTCAACACCACATCTAATCTACTCTGAAACACAGTCAGGGATGGGGACTCCCCCCCCTCCCTGGGCAGCTGATTCCACTGACTGACCACTCTCTCTGGGAAAAACTTTTTCCTCATGTCCAGCCTAACCCTACCCTGCTGCAGCTTGCAGCCATTCCCTCTTGTTCCCTCTTCATCCTTGGAGAACTGCTGCAAGGACTTTCTCTCCTGGAGAGAGGGGAATTCTTGCAGGAGAACAGGAGATCTAGCCCACAACCTTCAGCTGAAGTGCCACCTGCTGAACATGCAGGCAACTGGGTTCTTCCCTATATTTGGTTCAGAATATACCTCCAGAATAATTCTTTGTGTTACCAGCCCAAACCTCAGAAATAACCACGTCACCTAGGATCTGCCACCCTTGCCAAGGTTTTTGTAAGGATAAAAGCAGGTGTAAGGGCAATATCTGAATGAAAGCCTGCTTTAATTCTGAAGACAACCTCTCCCAATACTTACAAAAGGAGAAGGCTTCCCTGACCCTGCGTTAGCAAAGTCTGGGGAGAAAAAGGAGCAGTACGGTGATTTGGAGAGTCAAGCTACTCACTTTTTTCTTGTCTTCTAGTTGTGGTTTGCCTAAAGACAGCCCCCTCTAGCGCTGTTATCTCCCTGGATAAGAAGGCTGGAGGAACAAAAAAAAATCCTCAAGGAGCCCCAAGCTCCTTCCTTCTCAGGTTGATTTATTCCCTTTAGTCCAAGTGGACTTTTCTATTTTCTGTCGGGCAGGTTGAGCCGCTGCTCCAGTGTATGGCAGGATCTGAACCTGCTCTCCCAGGCAGCATTGGCCCCTTCTTTCCTAAAACGTCCTGTGGAGGCTTATTATTGTTATAATTAATAAGATATAATATCAATATCTCATATATATATATAATTAATAAGATATAATATCAATATCATATATTAACAAACCACCACCCATCCTTAAGTCCAAGGCACTCGGGCTGCCAGTGAATTTACATTAGGACCCCTCACAGCAGCTCTACTGGGCATTAACCATCTTTGTTTTCAAGAAATCCTTTGAAATTTCCATGTGGCAATCAACATTAAACAGTGCTCCACCAAACTTAGAGCAGCTCTTGAAACTCTCCAGGTCTTGCAAGGGAAATCAGATTTAGCCTGGTGTTTTACAAGCCACTGAAGACAGACCTTGGGAAAGTTTCTGTTAAAACATTCAATCAATAACATTCTTTTGATATTAATCAAAACACTTTTCAAAGTAAGTTACTTCAGATGAAACTTTCCAGGGGGAAAACAAAGAAAAGCTTTTTACAGGAATTGTTGGTTTAAGAAAAGCTTGGAATGTTATTTCAGAATTCTGAACTACTCATATTTTGTGATTCTTTTTTATTATTTTTTTTTAACGTTATTCCAGAAGATTGGTACACTGAAAATATAATGGTATTGGAAACACTGCATAGAACACTGCAACTATAGGAATCAAAAAAAGCCGATTCTTTGCCAAAATTCCGGTTTTTATCTCTGTCAATGGGCAGCTTAACCTCATCTTTCTTGGGTGTGTCTCATGGGTCAGTTCTGTACATATTCTGCATTTCATTTCCTCTGCAGCACTTCATTTCATGTAACATCTTAGTTTGATTATTGACCTCTTAATAAGAAAAATACTTATTTCTACACAATGTGATTGTGCTTCTGAGGTTCCTGGGCTGCATGCTTGTGGAACGTATACAAATATAAGTAAGAGCACTGATAAAGCAACACAGGCTCTAGGCACCACAATTAAAGCAAGGTTCAGTTTTTAGGAGTGCAAAAGAAACATGATTTGCCTATAATAAATCCCTTTCCCCCCCTGTTCCAGACATCTGTGATTAGAGGAACCTACCTGGGCCTAGAATACATGAGAAAAGGAAATGGAGGCGACGGAGGAGTAATCATTAATATCTCGTCTTTGGCAGGTAAGAATATTTCCCATATAAACATTTCCTACGGGTTTGTTTCTCAAGTAAATGCATTGTACTGATCAGCCACAACCTCCTTTTCTTCTTCCTTAGGGATTTTCCCTCTTTGTTCCCATTTTGAGCTGGGTTTTTTGTCATAGCAGCCAAAGTCATATCAAAGGGCCACGACTTTCACTTGCTTTTTAAACTCAGTTTGGTGAAAAAAATGAGTAATTCTCCCTTTGGTGTAGGGGAGAACTTGTAGAGTAGGGCTGATGGTTGGACCCCATGATCCCAAGGGTCTCTTCCAACCTAAATGATTCTATGATTCTATGATCTATTAAGTCTTATATTTAACAGTCTTGAGCATGATCTTTGTTCTCTCTTGCTACTGCCCGGGAAAAAATACTACTTATATCAGTTTATGCTTGGCTTGTCAGTGTTTTCCTGGGTATCCATGAGGAACAGCAAACTCAAGTATTGAGTGGATGCTCAATAATTTTATCCCAGGAGTGTTCCTGTGCATTTCAGCAACGAAAGCAGTAAAAAAGGGTTCATCACCATGAGTCAAAAATGAAACGTTTCCACAGCAGGGCCGATGCCCAGGCAGCGCTTCGGAAAGGGCAGAGGCAGGAAGTCGCCTGAGTCCGATTCCAACCAGTTCCAAGAGAACGCAAAATCAGTTTGGTTTTCAGAGCAAATTTTCAGCTTGGCTTTCCTCAGTTTGGTAAGAGCTCAGAAGTGCCATTTTAATTAGCTGATCGAAATTTGCGATTGTTTCCTTACTTTTTTTACCACCGACGTTGCGCCATGATTGCAGGAACCCGTCAAAAACAGAGTGTTCTTCGCTTTGTTTGCTTTTCCCGAGCTTGTATTTAGTGATTGTTTCCAAAGCCAGCAGGGAGAACACGTCAGAAAAGCTGACATAGGCTAATTTTTACTGTTTATTTATTTACTACTCTTTGTGCTTTACAACTCTCACTTTCCTCTCCAGTCTGAAGGTCCAAATCCTGCAGTTTATTCCCCATATAAAAGGCAAACTGCCCTTGGCCTGTTTACCATTCCCTCCCAGTGTTTTCTTTTCTCGGAGCAAGCTCCTGTTGATCATTAAACTCTCGAGTGGTTTTGATCCCCCCAGCCCTGTCCAAGTTCTCTACGAGATTTTCTTGCCAGACACGCTCTCCAGGCAGCAAATACCCTGGTGTCTTGCTGAGCAGCAAGAAGAGGTATATTTAGCGCTTTGGTGACATTCAATAATATTTGCTTTACCCGCTAATTAGCCTCGCCGTGGGATTTTTGCCAAGGATCTGAACTCGGGTCGGCATCAGGCCCGACTGTTTTCTATTTCCAAGCACCCGTGGAAGGACTTAAACGCTCCCTGTGAAGTGGATGCTCAAAAGTGCTCGTTCAGCTGGTCGAAAGCCAGCGTGTCCACCCTTTCCAGTATCAAATCTTCCTTCTCCAGTGGTCTCCAGGAGACAGGACTAAGTGAAAAAGGGAGAGAAAGACAGAAGGGCAAGCAGCAAGCACCCAACTGCCACCCTGCTGCACCGCAAAGCTACACAACTTTCTGAATTTTAGGGGGATTTAGGTTCACCTCAAGAGGAAGCAATGCTGCCAAGCCACTGAAAGACTGGGAATGTGCTTTCCTGCCAGCTTGTGCCCATAAAAGATAAGGCTAATGCCAAGTTTTGGCATTGTAACAAAAAGCCATGTCAAATTTAAAGACCAAATTATTCTAAATTTTCTTCTGTAGGAAGCTGTTGAAAGGGCATTGCAGAGAGGTTGGTGCTGGTCTCTTCTCACGGGCAATGAGTGACAGAACAAGAGGGAATGGCTGCAAGCTGCAGCAGGGGAGGGTTAGGCTGGACATGAGGAAAAAGTTTTTCCCAGAGAGAGTGGTCAGTCAGTGGAATCAGCTGCCCAGGGAGGGGGTGGAGTCCCCATCCCTGACTGTGTTTCAGAGTAGATTGGATGTGGTGTTGAGGGATCTGGTGTAGGGGAGAACTTGTAGAGTAGGGCTGATGGTTGGACTTGATGATCTCAAGGGTCTCTTCCAACCTGAATGATTCTATGATTCTATGATTCTAAGCTACATGCATTAATTTCAATTTTTAACAGAACCATTACAAGCAACAGGAAGAGCACACAGAGCTAAATTTAACTCCTGAGATGAGATGATTAAATTTAGCAATTTGCAATTTGTCTCTTACCCGTTGGTGGCTGGTACCAACACACTCTTCTGAAACAAACTGGGGATTCATGCACGTCCTGCGCTTTTGCTTTGAGAACCTCCAGCCTTTCAAGATTTCAAAACTGAATCTGTATCCGTCTAGATTCCTTTTGTTGATTTCTGACTTGGTTTCTCTTCCCTCTCAAGTAACAATTAACTTGTCCTGTGTTTCAAAAAAAAAGAAAAGGATAGGTTTCCTGTGTTTCCCAATTGGTTTTCCCTCGTGTGTGTCTGTTACCTGCAGCCTCATTGGATTGGTTTGTTCCCTTCAAACATGTAAAAGTATTTGAGAGTATATAAAAAAAAAAGTATCATAATATTTCCAGTCTGCTAATATTCCAGTATTTGCAATTATTCAAAGAACAGTGATGATCATCAAGTCACCAACCAGAGGAGTGTTAAAGGATATTGTGATTAGAACCTAGAAGGGAGAAGAGAAATCCCATTTTTTTTAAGAAAACCCCAGCAGATGAAGCAGAAGCATCACACACTAATCCCAGCTAAACAGATAAATACAGGTTTAAGGGAACAACCAGCCATGGGGTTAAATTCTTCATTTCCCACCACTGAACGGTGTTGCTTTCGCCGGATCACCAATGTAGGGTTTACACCAAGACAAAGCCTTGAAGCTCTCAGGGGTGTAATTAGAGCTTTGTGCCGTCTTAGAAAGTTCTTCCCTTCAGACCAAACAGATCTGGGAGCAAAGAGCCCGGGCAGGTCTCCAACACACAGAATTGTTTCTGGCAAAGCCATCCCTGAAGCTGGGTATGTTGATTCTTCACCTCCACTGAGATAAGTCACGCCCTTTCTCGATTATATCACTTAAAGAATCGCTGAATCATAGAATTATATCGCTTAAAGATGTGAAATGTAAAGAAGGGAAAAAGCCCCACCCCTACCCGAGCCATCAATTGGGCTGACTCCCATTAGAATCAAACACTAAGGGATCAAAACCAGTAGCCAGTTGTACGCTACCACGTTCAGGAGCACAGGGGGAATGTTATCCTCTCACTTCAGGATGGGCTGTGCTTTCTGTCGACACGACCCGAGCGTTCAGTTGGAAGCACAGCACCCACCTGGCACAGTTCAGCTGCCAGCCTTTGGGGAGATTGCTGATGTAACAAGCAGAAATATTTACATATTCATGGCCTGTCATCTCTTCTCAACCAGCGTTTTGCCATCAAACTTAGTCTTATTAGAATTAAATTCTTAATTTTCCTCCAAAACCCTCGTTCGCTATTTTTCCTCTACTATAAATAATGACTTCATGCTCTCCCACCATGAATATTCAGTGCTAGCAGCCACTTTTCTGCTTTTCCCAAAAAAGAATAGCAATGATATTATAATCACAGAATCAGGGAATTGTCAGAGCTGGAAGGGACCTCTAGAGACCATCCAGTCCAACTCCCTGCTAAAACAGGGCTGCCCAGAGCACATCACTCAGGGCTGCATCCAGGCAGGGCTTGAAGGTCTCCAGAGAAGGGGACTCCACACCCTCCCTGGGCAACTCTGCCAGGGCTCTGCCACCCTCACCCCAAAGAAGTTCCTCCTCAAGTTGATATGGAACTTGCTGTGTCCCAGCTTGTGCCCGTTGTCCCTCGTTCTGTCATTGGGAACCACTGAGAAGAGTCTGGTTCCATCCTCCTTTGACCCACCAATCATTAGTATCATTACAAAGGATTGTTACCCTCTTGCCTGTCCCCTTCTAAAGACCTTCATCCCAGCTGCTCATTCCAGAACAGGGCACACTATATAGGAGGTGCCAAACCATAAAAATCATTTTCAGCCAACCCAATTCAGCCTAGAAAATGCTTTAAAAAGGTTTGCTATCCACCCCTCTCCTTTCATTTCCTTCTGCTCACCACCCAAGGTCTTCACCTTATCATTCAGTGATAAGGTGACGCATCTCTCCATTCGCTCTGCACCAAGGTCCTGTGTTCATTTTTCAGTGCTTTTTCCCATGTGCTTAGTGCCAAATGGCTTCTTTCATTTAAATCTTACAAAAAAAACCCCAAAAGTTAACGTATCACCTATCAAATATTACCTGAGTAACATAAATTTGACAGTGCCTCAGACAGTGCCTTCAAGTCTGCATTACTTGGTTTACAGTTGCTTATGGAGCACAACTATGCAGTTGCCAAAGAAATACCAAGTACATTCAGGGTAGGGCCATTGCACAAGCAGAGGGATGGGCTGATGGCAGCTCTGCAGGCCACATCAGCGAGAGAGTTAACTCAGCCCTGACGGTTACGCTTAAGTTTTGGAGTCTTACAAGGATGACACAAAAGCAGGCACAGTAGGCAAAAGGGAGGTGGCTATTTCCCTTACAGCTTCCCACCCTCTCCCCCCGAAATCACTGCAAGGGACTGCAGGTGCCCCGTTCACCCAGCAGCGATGTCAGCAAAGTTTACCTACAATACTTCACATATTTTATACACTCCAAGTACTTCACACACTTTAAATACTTCACAGATTCCATGGAAAGTGGCTCAAAAATCCCATCCTTGGGCATTTGTTTTTTTTTTCCAATTCCTTTCCTCTTTTTCAAGTCATACTTGATAGATACAATTTTTTCCTCTTAAAAGCTATACTTTTTTGTTGCTCTCCTCATGTTTTCGTCAGTCTCAGACCTTTTCCCGTTCTGCCACAACGTAACTTGAAATCTTCACTCCAATACTCTCTTCCACCTCTGTAAATCCCTCACTTACTTTTTTAACACGGTAGAACTTGTGTGTGTGTTTAAGATAACCATAAATAGGAGTAAGTACCCAATGTCTTCAGTCATCTACCTTATTTATTTCATTTTTTTAAAGGCCTCATGCCCGCTGCCTTCCAGCCCGTGTACTGTGCGACAAAGCACGGTGTAATCGGATTCACACGCTCAATAGCAGTAAGTATGTGCTTTTTTAATTAAAAAAATGATATCAGCAGCTCCTTGGGAAAGTGCTCAGTTTCTCCCATTCCCTCATTTTTGTCACACAACTGGGACGGATTTTCTTAAAGCAAGTGGAGGGTTCGAAGCACTGGAGGGTCCCTCCTTTCCCAAAAGATGGAATAAGCCAGGCATGTGTGTGTTCATCAGGGATTTGAGGCTTTGGGAGCGTGGAAGAAAGATGTTGAGAAGTAATTCAAGGGCAGTGGGAAGAGCCCAAAAGCCGAATTCTTATCCAGGCCTTGAAAATATTTTTCATAGCTCCATTCCAGTCATTTCACATTTTGGCTTCCTTATTTGTAAGTCAGGTTGATGGGTTTTTTAACGATCAATAGGCACTAAAGTGTACAAAAAGTGACTTGAGCACAAAAATGTTTACCATTATTTGCTGTTACCAACTCTTAATAAGCTGAAAATGCCAACTGAGGCGTTCAGGATGGGAGGTGGTAGCTGTTCTAGGACCATAGAGTAAGTCTGAGCCTCCAACTCCAAAACTTTCTCATTAAAATGAACAAGCAGTAGGATAAAATAACCTGGAGGGAGCAGATGTGATTGGACTTTCAGAGGCTAATCTTAAAGATAGGCTACTCATATAAGATTTCCAATCTAATTTCCCAAATGAACTACCTGAAATGATCATTTGGAGAGTTTTTGTATATTTTATCCCCCAACTCCCCACTCAAATAACTTCTTTTTTAGATTAACCTGAACAGGTTAGTGTGGGTAAGGGCTGCATATAACATACAAGCATCAACCTCAAACTTGGGTTTCAGTTTTTGTTTTCCCATGATGCTATAAACATCAGCATCTAATATTCAAAAATAAAGGGTCTGCTACAAAACTAGAGGAAAAGCTGTCTCTATGGAACCTGAGAATGGCAAGGAGAAAAAGAATAATAAACACTGATATCCCTATATTTACCAGGAAAGTCAGGACAGCCTCGTGTTGGGCAGCTATGACACAAAACATCTAGGACTTCAGTTTCTTCTCTTCTCCAGACCAAAAGGGCAGGTTACCATCTTGTGAAAAGGACAATGTAGATAACACCAGAAAGGATTCCTGTCAAATGTTAAAATAAACAGAATTGGGTTTTGAACAATTACAGTTATTTTTGGCTGTATCATGCATAGTTCCTAGGTTCTATGCCACGGCTGAGGAGGCCCACCCAGTGCTCACCATGGGCCTGGGTGCACTGGGAGCTACCCCGGGTGAAGGGTCCCACCATTCCCAGAGCAGTTTGTGCTGTCATCATCTCCCTGAACTGTTTCCTGAGACACTTCTGCCCCTTTCCTGGAGTTCAGAGGGACTCTTCCCCCAGTGATGCTCAGTGGGAGATTCATCCCTTGGCAGGAAGAATAGAGCAGCTGGAAAAGTTTAGCATTACAGTTGTAGGGGTAGAGACCAAATCCCATTCCTGTTGATGTGAGGGAGGGTAAATACAATCGTAGAATTAAATCTTGATTTGATTTCGGGCACTTTTCTTTTAATGAGAAAGTTGTTACAAGATTGAAAGCACATGGGAAATCTTTTTTCCTTGGTTTTGCTTATGAGAGTGATATCATCACCCTAGAACACTGCTAAGGACGTGCCAAGAGCACTAATAACAAAAATATTAGGAAAAAACCAGCTGTGTGGAAAGAAGAGTGTTGACTTCTTGTGGAATTGTTCTGCCAGCAACACAGATGTTATTTTTCTAGTAATCTAGTACCATTACTAGAGGAAAAACGTGCCCCAGACTTAGCTGTTGAAACCAAACAATCAGTAGTAACAAAATCTGCTTACTGGGCAGGGCTGGAAAGTCCTTAGTGGTGAATCTCCTTCTGTGAGAAGCCACTCACACAGTGCTCTTTTAAAGCGGCGATGACGAAGGCCATAACTAACTTCTTCTCTTTTCCAGTTAGCAGCAAGTATGGAAAACTATGGTGTGAGGCTCAACACAATTTGCCCGGGATTTGTCAACACCCCCATTCTTCAGTCAATCGACAAGGAGGAGAATATGGGGCAATATTATTCCTACAAGGACGAGATCAAGAATATGATGCAGTTCTACGGCGTGATGGAGTAAGTCAGACACAGCCTGCGGGGGAGCGGTGGGACGGTTTGTCCATGGTTCATGAAGAAAAAAGCACACACAATAGGGCTCTCAGCAAAATTAAAGGGAAACTCTGCCTCAGATAAAAGTCTATCAAACATGTTACCTTATATACAAGGGAGAAATGGCTGATATCTAGGGCTGTTCTAAGAGTATCACCTACATACCCGTATTTCCCCCTACGCGATCCCACTACCCAGCAGAGTGCAGACTGAATTCCCAGCAGAGTGCAGATTGAATTCCCAACTGTTACTTTTTAACAACCCTTGGTGTTCTTCTGTAAATTTGTTTAATCCAACTTGTGGTGAGATGGAGGGTATTGGATTTTAATTATTTTTTTTTACATTGTTTAATGTAAACATTACAGTTTACATTGAATTTTCATGAAGTTGCAAGCAATCCAAGACAGAAATCAGAGCCAGAACTATCAAAACTGGTCTAAGCTGATAAGACAGTGGTGGATGAGCCCAGAGAGTCCCCTACCCTGTTACAGGATTGCCAACAGAGACCAAAACCCCAATGATTTGTAAAGTCACCATTTTATATTTTATGTCCTGATTGGGGAGACTGAGTTTCTCTCCAGAAACACTCCGAGGTGGTAACCTCTGCTTCTCTGGAAAATAAATGTCTCCAAATATTTAATTTTCAGGGTATACAGACACGCACTGAGTTCCTTTGCTGCTTCTTCCCACATCTGTTACATCAGGGCTTGGAAATAATAACTTTTCTTCTGTTTTTTTCCAGCCCGTCCAGAATTGCTGAGGGACTGATAACAATCATTGAAGATGACACTCTAAATGGAGAAGTGATGAAGATTACAGCATCCCAAGGGATTCACTTTCAAGAATACAGCCAAACACCGTATACATCATCAAAGAGATGAATCATTTTTCTGCGTTAATTATTTTGGGCTTTAAAAAAAATATAATTATTCTTTTTTAAATTGCAAATTTTCGGAACCAAAAGAGGTTAGTGTTGTATCTAGGGCTGTGTTCAAACATTCTCACCCTGATAACAAAGAGATGGAGAAGAAAATCTGGTGTGGGAGAACGTTACCATCCTCTTGATTCTAGAAGCGCCAATAAGGGTATTTATTCCCTAGAAATAAGCACACTGCTCTGAAGACTTTTGATTCTGCAGTAATTGGGGCCAGTTTTTTCCTTCTGGTAGTTCTGATCTACCTACTCCAGGCATATTTTGGTGGACCTGACTTACCTCGCATCATTCTTTTCACCGTTGTAACCATCTACTTGTTTAAATCCAGGAATTCGGGTCAGGAATCCAGAAGCCAACTAAACCTATAAGGAGTTAAGAAATGAGGTTTTCTTAAGCAATGTAAAATAGAACAAAAGACAAAATTCTCTTCCCTCGTTTATATATGCAACTAAATATGTTGCATATCATACAAGGAAGTACAGATTTTTATCTTCTTTAGATCTTAGCTATTTATAAAATAGTTCTGAAATATTTTTGTTTTCTTTTATGTATATATATATATGAATCCTCTCTCTCTGTATATACAAGGATAAACACTTTGACATTGGTTGAAGTGTCTATTACTCATTAAACCTAATTTTCTAAACCTTTAAATCTATTTTCTTGCCTTGATTAATTAAAACATCAATTAAATCCTTAATAATCTGGGTTTTTTCATGTTTCATACATGTCCATTTTGGTACCAGGATACATATTCTTAGACAGAGCACCATCTCATAGTAGGAAGGAAAATGAAAAATGAGTTTCCTACCTCCCGAGTGCCTGGGACCTTCTGAATCCAGCTCAAGCCCCAGCTACATTTCTGCAGCCAACCTTGGTGCTCCATGGGCTGGATGCCCGACAAAAATCCATCTTTACGTGGTAATTTATTTAGGCTCATAACATGAGATGACTTAATAACTGCTGGGAAAGCTGGGAAAAGTTAGTATGGTTACCCTCCTCAGGAGCCCAGACTTTAATTTCACTAATATAAGCATTATTGTTTTCAGTGTTGGAGCTGGGAGAGTGGAAAGGCTCATGTTTACCTTCTGCTGAAAGCAGGGAGTGCCATTCTCTCCCTCCCCCATTTTTGCCTATTTTTAAAGTCTATTTTGAACGTGCACATGATGCTATCCCCACCATCAGCATCCCTGAAAGCATCTGTGTATCCCTCAGGATTAACAACTAGAGCCTGATAGTAGTTAGGTGGTAACTCGGTGGCTTCTCATAATAAGGTACTTGAAATAACAATGGGAATATTGCAACCATCAGTAATTTATAGTGATGATACACCATTGCCTTGGCTGCTCTAGTTCACCTCTGCTCTTTGCTGCCCCAGTTCACCTCTGCTCTTTGCTGCCCCAAAGCAAATACCTGTTCAACAGGTTGCATTTTCCAAGGGATCAATGAAAGAACAAGAAATTCGAGAGGGAATGGCTTCAAGCTGCAGCAGGGTAGGGTTAGGCTGGACATTAACTAAAAATTCTTCCCAGCAAGAGTGGTCAGAGCCTGGACTGGGCTGCCCAGGGAGGGGGTGGAGTCCCCATCCCTGACTGTGTTTCAGAGTCGATTGGATGTGGTGGTGTGGGATCTGGTGTAGGGGAGACCTTTGTAGAGTGGGGCTGATGGTTGGACTCCATGATCCCAAGGGTCTCTACCAACCAAAATGATTCCATGATTCTGACATATGACATAAGGATGTTAGTTAATAAAAGGCCAGAAGTTTGATGTACGCTCCCTGGAGGAAGAAAACCAGAAATTAGTGAATAACTAGAAAATCTGAGCCTGTGGATGGGAAAGAATCAAAGCCATACCTTTCTTGTATCTATAGGTCTTTTCTTCTGGATTATTTGTGTAACTTGGAGACAGATGTTATCAAATCATCAGCAGAGGTGATGCTGGTGATGAGAGGGGATGCAGCAGAGACCACAGTCACTTCCACCTGATAATCCAATAAGTAAGTCTCAGAACGCAAGACATGCTCATTGGATCAAATAAACATTTATACTAAATCTCAAATTATTAGCACATCTGGAACCCACCGAAAGAAACAAGGAAGTAGCAACAGAACAAAACTCTCGATGCAAATTCTAATAGGAAAAAAATAGCCATCAAATTTCTACCTCTTTAATTACAAATAAAAAAGAAAAAAGGTGCCCCAAACTAAATATTCCAGTTTGCTTCAGCTGGTCCGGGTTAAAATGCATCTGAGGGTTTTATCTGCACAAGAAGAACAAGTCCTAAGTATGTTTTGGAAAGGTTTCCTGTAAGACTTCCTTCCCCTCAACCTTTGGAGGGCTTCCAGGAAGCCAGAAAACGAGCGTATGTTTGATTTCCAGACCGAACCAGCCGCAGGAGCAGTCGGTGGAAAGAGGAGCTAAAGGGAGAAAGTGAGTTTCATTTCTGCTCAGGGATTGTTTTCAGACTTGGTCTTCGGTTAAAAGCCTTGACATCGTTCCAAGACTTAATTTATTTTCCCTGGGAGATGATAGTTTTTAAGACAACCTTTCCAGTTCTGTAGGGAAACTCAGCCAAAAGGAAAAATAAATATTTCAAATGAGAGCTTCTAATTGCCAAGAACATAAAATGACAAGTAATAATCTAGACTCGGCTAATGACCATTATTTGTAATGAACATCCAGTTCCATGTGACCCGAGTTTACTTTTCAGTGGGTCATTACAGTTTCAAGACTGGAATCTCTTAAGGCTAAAGAGTAAACACTCCCAGTGAAATCCATTTTTTTCAGTGTTGATGACCCTCCAAGGAAAGCCCAAATCATAAGCCCTTTCAACTGCACTGGGACATGACAGTGATGCTGTATTTGTATTAACACCTCGATTCAAGGAAAGCCTTTTGAAAGGGTAAATGACTGCAGTCATCAGTAATTAGGTGGGTAACACGTTACATTCTGTGCCCTTGGGAAGGACCTGGGATTGCCTTAGGTTATGTGTGTCATCAAACCATAGGTGCACCAATTGTAGTGTCGAGGGGGTGATCTCTGCAGTGAAGAGTCCTCCTTGGAGTGTCCTTAAATTAAGGAATAGTTTATGATGTGCGAGACGAGACCCTCTTCCTCTTGCTTGGAGGAGACGTTCTGCAATCAGCAAACCACAAATAAACTGTAGTAAACCCAAAATCTGGTTTCCACCAAAACCTTCAATATGATGAGCCCAGTCTTTAAGGGCCCGGTGTTATCTACCTGTCGCTGTGGCTCGAAACCTTCTGCAGGGGGATCCTCCAGCCTGAACTTCCCTTTTACCTCAGCCTTTTTGCTTCCCATCAGGAGACGTTGAGGGCTTTCAGCTCTGGCCCCAGGAGCCCAAATGGTTCAGTGAAGGATACAACCATTATGACTACGGGTTTTTTTTTGTTTTTCCTCTCCTCCTGGTACAAAAAGTAACAGTTTAACGTCATGTCAAATTTGTAATTCAAACAGAGAGGGGCAGTAAACAACAAGAATTATGCTCTTACTCCAAAAAAGGACAGTAAACAGGAAGAGAACAGGTCAGTTAAAAAAAACATACGAGGTGCCAAAAGGCTAAACCTAAAACATCTCTGAAATAAGGAACTTAATCCCATTGTTTATGTGAAAGGCCACTGTTATGAGCCGTGGACCAAATCTGAACCTGAGTGTTTTCTGGAAGCCTACGGTGCTGTTCTCAGGGATTCAGGGAATAAAACGAGGAGCTTCACAGTAAAAAAAATAAAAATCAACCTTAATGAAAAAAATAAAAACAGAATTATTTTTTTCCAAGCAATCCTGCTTTAAGCAGTGAAGCGTTTGCAGCAGTCACGTATGGAGCTCCTTTTATTTTCCCACAAGCTCTAACTCACTGCTGGCATCCGCTGGGCAAACCACAGAGGTGATATTCGCCCCTCCCTCTCCCCCCTCCACGAGGCAGAATGAACATCTTGCTATGTGTTGAGCTTCTTTTTCGGGTTTTGCTTCCACGGGAGGGCTTCCAGCCCTCCTCTGCTCACCCAGAGAGGACAGGGCGATCCTCTGGACACAGGTCTGAGAGCTGGTCCCGAGTTTCTGGATGGGTTAAGGCACCAAACTAAGCCTCATGAAGCAGAAATTTGTTTTAGCGACACCCAAGAATGTGGCAAAAAACCCCAAAGTCTGTTTAATCCCTTACCTATCACTCTGACCCCAACACCTCCTCCTTCTCTGCATTCTCTCCCTGGACTACCTTAAACCCGAGCAGTCCGGCAGTGACCTACACTCCAGCTACACCAAAAGCCACTGTGCCTCTCCAGCCCTCACCAAGAACAGATCCACCGAAGACTTTCCCCATTTCACCCATTCCAGACAAAACACAAGGCCAGTTTACCAGCTCACTTGATGCTCCAGCTCCACAGAAGTGGCCCCAGGTATCGCAGCAGCATTGTTTTCTTTAAAGTGTGAGCTTTCTTCAACAGCGACAATCCTGAGGAAGATTAGGAAGAAATAAGAGTAGGAAATAAGGCACTTTGAACTCTTAACTCGAGGACACGCCAGTGAGCACTGATTTGGGAAAAAAAAAAAGCCCAAGGAGAACTCTGAGTGCACTTTCCCACAGCTGCAAACAAAACCCACAGGAGAGAAAAAAAAAATCAAGACATTTTCAGAGGGGTGGAATGCAAAAACTCTTGAGAAAAGTCGTGTTTTAGCTCATCTAAGCCATCCCCATTCACCTAAATGACCAACACTTCAGACTCTCATTCAACCCTGAGGCCAAGTTGCTGCAATTAACGCTACAGCCCCCCCAAGACACGCCGAGGCCGCAGCTCCCAGAGAACCACAGATGGGCAGAAAACACTCAAATCTCCGCTGCTGACTCTGGAGCAGCTGCTCCAGAAGTGAATCATCTTCCTTGGACACAATCCTTCTGGCAACCTCACTTCAAACAGAGAGAGGCGTTCCTACACGGGGCTTTTTTTGGGTTTGGTTTGGGTTTGGGTTTTTTTTTCTCCTCTGCATTTGAAATATCTGTTTGAACACACAGCCCTCAGCGAGGCTGACAAATTAGCTGACACTTATCAAAACCACGGCTCCTCTTTTGATTGAAGGGAGTTGGGTTGGTTTTTTTTCCCATGGGATGTATTAATGCAAGGTTGGAGAAAATAGAGCTAAATCTAGGTATTTGTGCCTGCCCAGTGCCAGCACCTCAGCTTGTACTTGTATTTTCCTAGAGGAAGAACAGGATATATTGATTTTATATTTATATATACACACACTCGTATCTCCACATCTATGTATCTATATATTTACAAACCCACAGAACACACAGACAACAGAAATTACCTATTTTCTAGAGCAACTTACACAGTTATGCAGTAACTTCTCTAACAGCTCTAAAGCCTTATTTTTCGGTGATCTGACAAATCTGTGAAGCTCATGGAATACACTGATATCTGTAAGAGCTACATTTCGTTGAGCAGGTTTTACCTGCTCTAAGTCCAATTTGCAACTTTGTTTTTCCTCTCAGATCCAGAATCCTATAAAAGTTAGATTCGCTCTTTAAATCAAACGCTCACTCATTAACCAACAGATAATCTTCCACACATTATGTATCCCTAAAATTCCACCTGCTGAGGCAAATCTATTGCCTTACCTGCTATAATACATTCTATTTTATGTATTATCATAGACAGATCCATTTCACAGACACTGAAGTACCTGTGATTCTACGTACGGGACGTTTCCCAAATATTTCCTGGCAGTCTTTGTGGCAACAGGGATTTGCCCTTTTTTCCTGTTTTTTTTCTCCTCTGTGAGGAGCTGTGAGCATTACTTTTTCCTTGTAGAAGGGGAAAACAAAACAAAACAAAACAGACCCCAAACTCCTCAAAAAAGAACGACTTCCCTCTGAAAGTTACCCATCCAAAGAATAACAGCAAGAAAAAAAGCAGAGGAAAGCAAATGCTGCCATTGCATTTATTGAACAGAACTGTCCCCTGAGTGACACAGGGAGTTCTGCTTCATAAAATAAATCATTAATAATAATAGTTATGGTATGGTGTGGCCAAACCCAAAAACAGTGTTGAGGAGGCCCATCCCTGGGACTACGATCCCTGAAAACCCACCAGATCTGTCACCTGAGTAATCTTATTATTCCTCGTGGCTCCTCATTATGTCCAATATCTCAACCATTCAAAAAAATTATAAGAAAAAAATCCCAAACAGAGAACAAAACGTTTCCACAAGCTACAAAGTTTGTCCCACCGAGCTGAACCGAAGACAAGTAGCTGTTTCTTCCAGTCTGGATGTTCCTCTGCGACATCCACATGGTGCAAACTCTGGGGCTGAGAATAACAAGATTTATTTGTATGAACATCATGGTAATTCACAGCTATCGGTGGGAATAGGCAAGTTGCTTTTGGACACTAATTTTTCCCTCAAGGTATCATCATACCATAAACCGCTGGGGGAAAACCAAACCAAACCAAACCAAACCAAACCAAACCAAAAGTAAGGAAGAAGAATGGTTCAGTAGTCACTCTCCCACTCTCCACACTGGAAGGAAATCCACACTTCATTTCCAAGGGGAGCTTCTCAGAATGCCTGACCATGAAAATCTGTCAGTGGCATAAATTAAAATACTCAAAGTGCCAACAAAGATCTTCAGGGTTTGCTTCACAGATACAGGGACTTAACACTCAGAAACTGCTTGTACTCATTGCTGGAACAACCAAGGGCAGGGAATGGTGTTATTTGCCCCACTGGAGGGTCAGAAGCAGAAAAAGCATCAAGGGGTCACAATGGAAGGGAGGAGCAGACAGGAGAAGGGACCCAAAATGGACCAACTGGGGTATTCCATCCCATCCACATCACGCTCAGTAGAAAAGCTGAGGGATCAAAGGGTCAACTCTCAACTCTTTTCCTTCAGTGGCCAACATCTGAGGAGGACCCTGTCTGTTCCTCTGCCTTTGATCCTGGTCCAAGCACTCCTGACTCCAGAGCTGGAATCCAGCTCCTGTCGGTCACCCAGTCCAGTCTGGGACATTTCCCAGTGCTGCTGGTGAAGTGATCCTCATCCCAGGAGCTTGATATGGTTTTGTATAGACAGTATTCTTTATTTTCCCTTTTTAAAGTAGTTTAGTTTTTTCTAAACTCCTGGATCTCTTTAATCCCTTACTCTCCTCTCTTTTTCTCAGGGAGGGGGGGGGAAGGGAGGGGTCATCATCTGTCTGATTGGTCCAAACAAGGACACCCAACCGTTCCCATCGCCTTTCTAAACCCTCCTCCAATTTGTTGACTTCCATTAGCAATCCACGGGGATCGATCCCGCCGCTTTCACTCTCTAGTAATTCCCCAAAGCCGACTTTTGAAAGCGAGCTGTGCAGCGAGCCCTGTGATTCCCCACATCCCAACCCAATCCAGTAGCTCTGTTTATAGGGCAGCTGCCAAGCCCTGAGTCACCGAGTCAGCCCGCGACATGCCCGCTTGTATAACCTGTGTGCTTTGGCAGCATTTGAGGGCTCTGCGTGCGTCGTGGTGGATTAAAACAAAGACAAAAAGTTTAAAAAAAATGAAATGGAGTGATAAATTTGTACAAAATTAGCTTTAAGACTGGAGTCATTAAATTCCAGCGGAGCGCAGCGAGCGTTCCTGCATCCTACGCCAACCTCTTACCTGGTGGCCAGAGGAAGGAGGGGAACTTGAAGGTGGTTAAAAAGCCAAAACTTCTTGCCAGACATGGCATTTTTTTTCATTACAAGAAGAGCTTTAAAATCCTCCCAGGACACCAGATCTTCTCTGACAGCAGAAACTGGTAGATAGACCAAAAGAGGCAACTCAATTAATTCATCACACAAACTGCGGCCTTCAGCCTCCTGCAGAGTGACAACACAGAGAGAGGAAGCTTGTTCCACCTAGGTTCCATCCATCCCACACTCACTCTCCATCTACTTAATCAAATTTGGGAAAAGACATGGGAAAGAGTAGCAAACTTCAGGCACGTCTGTTTGTTTGTTTAAGCTGCAGTTGAAGGCCGTGCTGAAATACTTGGTCTCCACCACTCAGAGATCTGTTCTGCTGTTTTCCTGATGATTTCGTACCTCCCAGAATTGTTCCCCAATTAAACAGCTCAAGAACAACAAAAAAACCAAAAAGTGTTTTGAGAGATGATTGGCTCTGCTTCCTCTAACAGCTAGCACCAGTGTTTGGCCTCACAGGCAGCACTTTGGTTCTGAATTTAAAAGAGCTGCTTCTACTCCCCAGCTGTTACATTTTGCTTTTCCCCTCCTAAAACAGAGGTTTATTTAGTGGCACAACTAAATCTTATCAATTTGATGACTCTGGCATCCTCTGGAGGTGGTATCATACAACCTGATTCCATATCAGATTTTGAAGCTTGTCAGAGCTTGCTTGGCTGTTCCTATTTCTCTTGCTCTGGAAAGGAAAGGAAGTGTTTGGTTTGCCTTCTTGTCTCATTCTGCCTTTGAGGGTTTCCAGTGGCCCAGGCTGAAATCCAGAATATTAATTACTGGGTATACCATTACATCAACACGACCTGGAGGAAACAGGGTTTTTTTCCTGGGTTTCCTGTTCTAACCAAGGGGGGTTAGAGCCAGGCAGAGCACACGGCGGGCGAGAACTGGGGCTTCTCCATATGCAACCAAGTTCTTCCTTATCCTAACCTTATCTTCCTTATCTAAAGCATCAGTTTTCATTTCATGCTCTGTTGGTGCTGGGCTGAAACGAGATTACGTTATTATTTTTCATATTTGACCTTTCTGCAGCCACAACTTCATGTTTTTCCACTTTGAGGTGAGGTGTCTGACAGTCAAGGATGAGAAGGTGAAG
Source organism: Jacana jacana (assembly GCA_013400555.1). Lineage (NCBI taxonomy): Eukaryota > Metazoa > Chordata > Aves > Charadriiformes > Jacanidae > Jacana > Jacana jacana. The sequence goes on along the minus strand of VZTM01010078.1, from coordinate 260,440 downwards.
GTAGTCATTAAGGAAGGGAACCTGCAGAGCTTCAGGTCACCTTGCAGACTCAGAACTGACACATTTCCCCCCATATTTAGAATCAGAGTGTTATTGGGTTAGTCTCACTGTGATTCTGGTCAAACACATTCCCAAGGCGAGAAAAATAGAAAAGAACCTAAAGAGGAATTTGTCACACATCAGCTGGAGGTCAGTCCAGAGCCTAAGAGATGAAGTATCAAGACTCCTATTGGGAAAGAACATGAACCAGCTCCAGTAAAAGCCTGAGGAGGCAGACAGGAATCTCCCCAAGCCACAGGAAAGCCTTGTTAGAGGCACCTCCTCCTCAACAGATAACTCTAGGATGTTCTAGATAATCTCATCCAGGCTCTCTGTCCCGTGAGAGGTTGGACCAGGTGATCTTTCAAGGTCTTCCTTCCAACTTGGCCTGTTCTATGGTTCTGCACATGACTTTAACCCCCTTCACATGGGCCAGTCTGCGGTTCTTCTGGAACTGCCCATTGGCAGACCACCAGAGCAAGTCCACGGTGCCTGGAAGCGGCGCAGGCAAAGTGGCACAAATCATCCAAGAGCTTCTCTGCAGCCTTTGTGCCTCTCACAGCATGCCAGTGACTCAACTCTCCAAAGGCTGGGCAGCCTCACAGCCTGCTTGGGAGCAGCAGCACCAGCACTGGTGGGGGATGATGGAGGCACGAGGATGATGAGCAGCTCTCATCCTGACCAGGCGGGAAGAGCTTTATGAGCACATGACCAGGCTTGCACCTCCTGCCTCTCTGTCTTACACTTGGCCTGAGGAGGAAAGACTCCTGGGTTAACTTTTAATAACATTTAATTTCCAAACCACAGAGGGCATTTGAAATTTTGGGGGAATTAAGTGGTGTGTTTATAACTTTCCTCTCTTTTGGCTCCATGTTTATTCTCTGCCTTTTATCTGTCGGCTGCTGGTTCGCTATAAAAAAAGTAAATAAAATTTCATTTCTCTGCATCTGTCTGATTTGAATCCTAGGATTCCACAGATCCTTGGTTTCCAAACAATTTGTCACTTTTCTGCAGCATGCTGGGAAACCATTTTTTCATAAACGTGACTGTCCAATCTCTCACTTAGAAGCCTTGCACCCGTCAATGCTATGGAAGATCACGAAAGGCCTATGAACCAAATGTCAGAAGACGGAGAAAAACATTGCAAGTAAAACCCCTTGTGAGGTTCCTGCTTCCTGGGACACTTCCCTGGGAAATTTATACTCAGCAGAAATAGTACAGCATAAATTCAGCAGCCTCAGTTTAACTAAAGAACTTTGCTGCAAAAAAATGACATTCAGGAGGAGTAAGACCTGACTCGCTGCTACGAGGAGGTTTGCAGACACGGGCTTCTGCGAGTGTTTTGGGGAAAATCAGGGAAAATTCTCTTTATCAGAGAGAGTATTTTGTAGGGCAAAAAATTATCAGGCACTTGACAGCTCAGGGGCACTGAAAAGAATTTCTGGGTAGTTCTTTAACCACTTGACCTGTCCTTTTTAATCCCAACCAAGGTTGCCCTTTGCACCCAGCAATATTTAATTAGTGGGGGAAGGCAAAACAACGGGGAAGGGAGGGGTAGCCTAGAAAGGAAACAGCCTAGAAATGAAACAGCCTAGAAATTTCCAGCACTCCCAACCCCAGCCCCAGCCACCCCACAGAAGGCTATTTCACTCCAAGGGTTGCAGTTCTAAGAACTTTGATGAGCAGACTGAACTGTAAAGGAAGAGTTCCCGTAATGAGTGAACTCTGTTTCTTCTCACCAGAACTGCATTTCAGTTCGTTTCTGGCAGCTGCCTGTCTGGATCGAAAGTGAAAGCAAACCAGTTCTGCCCTCAGGGTTTAGTTCAAACCAGGGAAGAACACAGATTAAGTAGAGAGGGAAGAATATTTGCAGATAAAATTTCATTCGTCGAAACATTCAGGAAAAAACCAGCCACCTGCAGGAACTGGGCAGCTGGAAAATCAGATGGCCAGTTAAGCAACAAAGGGTTATTTGTTTATTCATTTTGCTGAGCATGGTGGCAGTTTGGATTTTCAAGAATTAACTGTGAAATGCAACACGAAACACATGAGGTTGAGTAGAAAACTCAACGGCAAGACATTTAGCTAAGCTTTAGCACCAAAAAAGTCCTTATATATAAAGAATATATTTATAGGGGGACGAAAGAGCATGTGTATAACATACAAATAATAATGTTACTAAAGTCTCCTGAGAAAGCAGTGAAAGTCCTGTTGGTTGAACTGTAAATAAAAGCTGAAAATTACCTGTTAATCACAGAAAATACCCCAAACCCATCCACGACACATGGCGATAAACGTATGCACTACTTGATCTGTATTAAGGAAAAAGGTGAAGTTGAGGAGATCAAACTGCTTGGATACAGGATCTCAGCAGGGTTAATTTGTTTCACATCCACAGCCTTCGTCTGGGGTTTTTAATCAATCCAGACATTTCTCCAGTTAATTATTGAAGCGCCTAAAGCTTCTGCGTGGTCCTCCTGCCATAATAGAAACAGAGAGTAAGAGCTTTTCTACACGGTTCTGTGAACACAGTGCTGAGAGCAGGAGAACAGGGAGATCCCACCGCATTATTTGACTGTCAAGAAAGGAAGTGCTGCCCAGAAGTTACGCAATTCCGGCTCAGACACCAGTGTATTAGTGGTATCATCCTAAAAAATCAGCGGTTGGGAGCTGTGAGTTCACATATATGCAAATAAAAATCCCCCAACCTTTCAAAAGCTCTTGCTGTGCCTAGCTAAGGGGATATCTCCATCCTCTTCCCAGACATTTAGAGGACCTTTCAGTACCTCCACGAACCCTGCTACAAGCACCAGGCTTTTGTTTTGCTCCTACATTTACAAAATGATTCAGAAGGAAAACGATTTCCTGCCTTTACGGCCCCAAGTCACAAGGCTGGAGCTCCGCTCATCATAGAAGGCCTTCCTTATCTGTTGTGATCTTGGCTTCCTTCAGTTTGCTGGGCTTTTGAGGAACACTTTGTACAGGGATTACTCTGATCTTGTTCTTTTTCCTAAAGCCAGTGTAACAGGACAGGTCCTAAACCCCAGAACCGACTGTGGTTGGGCAGATGACATTAAGTGGGAACATTCAATAGCTGGGTTTGTGGTGATTGGGCTTTTTAAACAGAAAAACAGGGATCAAAATGGTTATGAACGGCCAGAAAGTGGCACAGCATGGACTTTGCTGCTCCTTCTGCCATCAGGATGAGGCAAGAAGAATGAATTGAGAATTTACATGTCTAAAATAGATGCCTGCAGCTTCTGCATGGACTGTGAAGTATTTCTCAGGCACACACAGCTTCTCATTTAGTCTTGGAGCCGCTTTCTCCACTAAAAAGTGAAAGCAGCGTAGAGTGAATTTCCCCCTGCTTTATGCAAACAGCGAATGTAGGAGGGAGTAGACAGGAATTGTCAGAGCTCTGACGGCAGAGCACAGGCAGGAGAAAGCAGGCAGCAGTAAGGAGACACCCCTGCCAACACGGGAAGCCCTTCCCACCACCCAAAATTGATATCCATCCTCAAAATAGCTGTAAAAAAAAATACAAATGGTCTTGCTGCCTCTCCAAAGCCACAGCCTGTTCTTTAGTTCAGCCCTTTGGCTTTGATGCTACATAAAAATTCTCGGCCTTCTGGTGCCTTTCCAAAAAAAACCCTCTCCTTTCTCCATCCCTGCCCAAGATCCTGTCTCTTGCTCAATTCTGTTGCCCAACGTTAGAAGACCGTTCCTTTCTCCCAGACCAGCCAGTGCCAATGGTGGCAAACACAAACAATTTGTACCAAGTCCCTACTCTCCAACCACCTCCTCAAGATATCACAGTGAGGTTCGAAGCACGCAGCGTGTTTGGCCATCATTAACATTCCCAATAAATCATTAGGCAACTCCCTACAGGACGGGACCAAGAGTTTCACAGTGTTTTCCCCCCTGTTCTCTACCTTATCGGTGACTTTCCACAGGCCTTCGTTGAACCCAAAGCTGCTTCTCAGCACCAGGCAACAGCATTTGGAAAAGTCACTCTGGCCTTCCTAAAATGCCTCTGATTTTTAAGGGATGCTGTGAAACCAGTCAAAGAAGCATTCCTTTTTTTAATTTATTTTTTCTCCCCACAGCTCTGGGCTGTGGCTTCTCCAAAGTAATCTCCAATGCTAATCGCAAACAAAAATTGAAAAAAGGGAGCTTTTTCAGTGGGAAGGTTGGATATTCCCACTGGGCAAACCACCAAGAAAATTCAGCAGAACCTAAGCTTAAATAAGCTTTATAATAATACTGCCCTTTGTAAACTCGTTTAACTTTCTTTATCACAAGGTTGAAGGTTCAAATAGATTATTTTCTGGTATCTGAGGACACAGAAATCTAATTTCTTGTGAAAAAAAAGTCATAGAATCATAGAATCATTTTGGTTGGAAGAGACCCTTGGGATTATCGAGTCCAATCACCAGCCCTACTCTACAAAGTCAGAGTTTTGAAAGATCATTAGGGGTTACAATGAAAACGTGCTCTTGGAGTGAGTGAAAGGAGTGAGACCCAGTAGAAGGATTTAGATGAAATTTTGGATTGCATTTTCATTTCACAGTTCACTTTTGCACCAGTTTGTCTGCCCCACGTTGCTGGCTAATATTACATCAGACAATTAAAACATTAGTACAGAATTTGAAAGTTAACTTTTTTCTCTGTCTTTGGCATCCAGTCCTTTTACCCCACTCACAAACTCCTAGACAGACCTGATGGGTGTGGTGACCCAGCACATCTCCATATGGGCTGTGTTTTACAGACAGGATTTGGCATCAGTTGTTCTATAAAACTCCACCATGTTGGGATTTCCACAACTTTTATCCCCTTTAACGTCCCCTGCTTCACAGATTTCACTCTAAGGACCTTTCACATATTCAGATCCTAATTTTAGCTTACAGAGCTCACCCTGTTGTGTTGGCTTCTAATTCAGTGGATTATACTAAATAATTCCTCTTGGTATTCTTTTCCTCTTATGCTTTGCCCAAGCATGAGTGACTAGAAGTTGATTTTTTTGGAGGGTTGTTGTTTTTTTTTCCTGCTACTTTTCTGAACTAATAATCAATATCAGGAACAAAAGGAAGATGGAAAGGAAGAGGGACAGCAAAGGAGGCGACTGAGTGTTCTTAAAGCAAAGGGACACAGCTCTCGGTTCCTGGGCGATACACGGGGAGCCAGCACAGAGACCCAAACTTCCAAAATAACTTACACTGCCAACTCTTGTTTGATAAATCATTACTAACTGACTAATCTGCTTTAATTTTGCAACTAGAAACGTGAAGCCTTATTACACAACAGAGAGAGGGGAAGTCTGATGCGTACGATCTCTTCCCGCAGCAGTACGGTTTTAGGCACAGCGCGTGGGCAGAGAGAGATGGACAAAAATACAAGACCACATAAAAATCCCATCCCTTGGGATGTCAGAGATCGCCATTATTTTCACCATAAGTGTTTTGATTAATTCAGTATCTCTGCAAAGGAGAGTCTTACTATGAATCACCTCCAGTTTGCCTGGCTTTCGCAAGGCCACAGGAATGTTCCCACTCTGAAACGTACAATTAATTGGAAGGAATTAATCAACTGTTTGGAGCAGAAGAAAAATACAACAGACTCCACGTGCCTGGGAGCTCAGTGGTTTTTAGGAGACTTGGCTCAACAGTAAATTGTCTTGCAATCTTTCGAGGCGTTCTTACTAAAAATTGTCAAATACCCTCGGCATAAAAACAACGGGATTCTCACCTCTCTTCTCTGTTCTTCTCTCCCTTCTCTCCTCGCTCACCCTTGCTCTTTCCCTTCACTTCACGCTCCACAACTTGAGCTTTGCCATAGACAGAGACATTGCTAACAATTGCCAGAGAAATAGTTATCCAGAAACGCTGAAACAGGTACAAAGGACTTAAATTATTCAAGTTATTATTATTATTATTGCAAACTTTCCACAAGGGAAGGGCTTAGCGGCCAATCCCAGTATTTCCAGATCGTGAATGGGTTAAGTTTTACTGGGTTACCATGGAGGCCAGCTCTGCAGAGCACTCTAGTCACCCTGCAACAAAGAGGAACGTGGCATTGCAACACCACCGGCTCCGAACAGCCTGTACCATCCGACCCGCAGCTGGTACCACGTCAGTGCTAATTAAAAGAGGGTTGACACAAGTTTTGTAAGGCGGGATGGAGAGATGGCTCAGCTCAGGGGAAAGCTTGCACAGCTTCCCCGGGTAACTGCCGGGTCAGGAAGTGTCTGACTTCTACAGTGCTTACCTGGGAAAGAGACAAATGGTATGTGGGTGTACTCCAGAAAAGGAAAATACTGGGAAAAAAGGAAAGAAAAAGGGGGGAAAATGGGGGGGAAG
>VZTM01010078.1:226853-242741 GCA_013400555.1 Jacana jacana | reverse complement strand
GGGGGGCGAGAAAAGGAGGGGGGAAATCCTAACACACAGACTTCTCTCTGAAGTACTTCATTTTTGGGGGGATTATATTTAAAGGGTTTGGGGTTGTTCTGTTTTTAATTTTACACAGAACTCTGTTTTCGTACCCGAATCGCTGGCTAGGACACTAGACAGCCTCATGTTTGGGGTTATATGCCAAAGTATTACATTTTAACAATTTCCTTGGTACTGCTGTGAGCACTTACCTCTGACAGGAGGGAAGGACTCCGCTGTCCAACAAATCCTAATTTCACATCTGAAGAGTTCAGAGGTGCTGCAACAAGCGTTCAAGCACTCCAGCAGCTCCTCCCTCACAGGGACTATAAAGGAATCCAAAAATCCCAACACCTGTATTCAGGTGCAGCGACACAACACGGAGTCCTGTCTTCAGTCCTCAAAGCCCGTTTCGGATGTTGCCCTGCCTTCCCCTCCCTTCCTTCGGGTGCTCCCCAAAAAGAGGGGAGATGGAATAGAATCATAGAAGCAGCTTCTATTTCTGTCAAAGTTAATTTAGAATCATAGAATCATTCAGGTTGGAAGAGACCCTTGGGATCATGGAGTCCAACCATCAGCCCTACTCTACAAGTTCTCCCCTACACCAGATCCCTCAACACCACATCCAATCTACTCTGAAACACAGTCAGGGATGGGGACTCCACCCCCTCCCTGGGCAGCTGATTCCACTGACTGACCACTCTCTCTGGGAAAAACTGTTTCCTCATGTCCAGCCTAACCCTACCCTGCTGCAGCTTGCAGCCATTCCCTCTCCTTCTATCGCTCATTGCCCGTGAGAAGAGACCAGCACCAACCTCTCTGCAATGCCCTTTCAAGCAGTTGTAGAGAGGGATGAGGTCTCCCCTCAGCCTCCTCTTCCTCAGACTGAACACTCCCAGCTCCCTCAATGGCTCCTCATAAGATTGATGCCCCAGGCCCTTCTCCAGAGTTAAACTGTGTTTGGGACAGTACCCAACATCTCCCTTCACAACCCACCCCTCCACATGTGGGATGTGGACTCCCACTGCTGTGCCTGTGCTGGAAGCAGTGCTGCACAAGAAATCATTCCCAAACCGTTGCTGTGTTCAGTCATTACACCAATTTCCCAGCTTGTACTGGGACACACGCCCTTATTAGTACCGGTTCCAGCAAGAGAACCCAGTGCAAACCCAAACCATAACCCAGGCACGTGGAGTGACTGAATGCACTACGAATGGCTCTGGGTTGTTGGTTTGTTTTTCAGAAGATGGTACTATCTTCCAAAACCAACATTTTACCTAAACAGAAAGGAAAGCAAACACAAAAGATCTACAGAAGAGCAGCCCCACTGCCCTGTGCCCAGAGAAGCTGTGGCTGCCCCATCCCTGGGGGGGTTCAAGGCCAGGTTAGAGGGGGCTTAGAGCCACCTGGGCTGGTGGGAGGTGTCCCTGCCCAGGGCAGGGGGTTAGAAATCCATGATCTTCAAGGTTCCTTCCAACTCTGACCATTCTGTGTTTCTGTGAACAATGGACCAGCCTGGGCTTCAGCCAGACCATGGGGAGTCCCTGCCCGGCCCCCAGACCAAGAGCAACACCTTTAATTCCCCAGCCCGAATCCCGCCCTGCAGAGAGACCTGCTGCACCTGGGGGAGCAGGAATTAGCTGAACAACTGGATTTCCCATTTTTTCAGCGCTAAACAGCGATGATGCTACACTGCACACTCACAGAAAGAGGGTCTTTCCAAGGCTTTGAGGCATTCAGCAATAAACCCCTGCAACTGGACCCACCTGTACCCACCTCTGCCCTTCCAGCCACCACCAAGAGGCTCCTTGCTCCGGCTCCCATTGCTGGCCAAGCATCACCCAGAACAACTCCCCTACCTCACACAAAAGCCTCCTCGGTGCCAAGGCAAAGAGGAAAAATTCCAGAAAAATCTAGTATTTCCAAATATGTAATCCTTACAGCTCTCTAGCACGAGCTTTGACCGGTGGAGGAACGCACTGTTACCGCGGGCAATTCAGGTTTCCACAAGATGGTGCTGCAGCCCCGTGTCACAAAACACCGCCCGTTTGCTGCTGGGTTGGTCGAACATAAAGAAAACCCGCCTTCATCCCACCCTTGGGATAAGGATCGGCGACCTGCAAGGTCCATTTTCAATTCAAGAGCCAGACGTGCTCCCATCCTCCCATTTTTCTTTAACTGGACAAGTCAGTTTTATTGCAAAAGACCCAAAGCCCTCAAGTGAAGCTTGTAGAGCATCATGGATCACCACACAGTCTCCTCTTTGGCTGTAAACTGGGAGTTCATTTATAGCCCAGCTGGTTACAGAAAAGAAAAAAAAAATCATAATTACTGTTAAAACCTGCAAATCACTCGTTACAGCACGATGTCAGGCAGCTGCTTCCCCTGGGCATTTGCAAACTCTGCCCAAAACACCCCACTGGGCTGCTGGTATTAACACTCCCCCTCCCAAATACCCCCCCAAAATACAAAGCCTTTTGAAGCAGAGTGAGCATTGCAGCACAAAAAGCTGCAGAGTAATGAATAAATACATCTCATCACAGCAAAGATGAGGGAGGTTGGATAACACCAGGTTTAGGCAAGTCTTACATCTACACACACCTCCCAGGAGACACTTTTAAGGTGGCTTTTAGGTCTGAAGACGTTGTGTATCTTCGGGCTCCCTCTGTGCTGCTGGGCAGAGCACTGCAACACTCATCACACCTTCCACAGCCAAAGGCTCCGGGTGCTGCTCTTGGTGTCAAAGTTTATACTAAAAACCAAAAGCCAACCAACATCACCACCACCACCACCACAGACAAAAGGCCAAAACCAAAAGAGCAAGAAGGTAAAACATCTGAAATGGCATATTTAAGTTCTCCTTAAGACCTACTCTGCAGTAGGGAAAGCCTCGGGGGGGGGGGCAATACGCACGTCCCAGCTGGAATGTTCAACATCACCAGAAAAACCCTGTTAAAAACCATATTAGGAACCCCCCCCTCCTAAGAAATATCAGCAGAGAAACACACCCCGTTATCACTGCCCTTCCCAAGGCCGGGGGGGGGGGAGAAGCTCTTCCAACAGTTTTAACACCAAAGCCTGGGGTGGGGGAAGGGAATGAAGAGGCAGACACATTAGAAAATATTTATTCAAAGGAAGAAGCGCTGGCAATCATCACAAGTGAGAGGGATTAAAAAATGAAGGCTGTGCAGACATACATATTAGTTATGATATCCATAGTCTCCAGAAGACTGAGGCCTCTCAGGTCTTCTCAGAGGTGCTGCTGGAGGTTTTCAACAATTCCGAGGTCTCTTCGATTCTGAAAATAGGTTTACACACACACAAACTTCTTAAAATATAGTAAAAAAATTAAATAAAGAACAGTCTCCCCTTTAAGTTTCTAATGAAGCCCAGGTACTAAAAAGCAGCACAAACCCTGAAGTTTCCTCCTCCCTCCCCTGGAAGTGGTTGGGGCTGGAACGCCTACCACCTCTCAAGGGAGCTGGAGTTCACAGGAAGGCAGGAGTGACCCACACCAGAACACTGACCCTCAACAGCAACACAGTAAAGAAGAGGCTACAGCTCCTCTTTCCAGGCCAGGCACCCGGAGAAAAGCCATCTCCTGCTAAGGAAATATTAGACAGCAATGTTTTTCTCCTCAAGGCTAAAGGAAAAAAGAAAGGTTTTCTTACTAAGCCCAACATCATTACAGGTCTCAGGACTAAGCAGGTAAAAGCCCTTAATGCAGCTGCTGCGATGCATCGTCCGAAACGGCTCTCACTTTGCCTTAAATAACAAAACCCGGAGTATAAGATCTCACAGTTGTTTTTCAGGAGGAGAAGAAGGTGCAGGGAATCCCCACCAGAAGATAAATAACGCTGCTCTTCCTTGTCAGGCAGATTCTAAACACCCTTCAATCTCTGGTTAATACTATTAAGAAGGCTTTCCAGAGCGTTTTAGAGACCACGACGGCGGCTCATCGCACAGACACGGGTCTGTGGGTGGATTTATTATCCCAGGGGGGGGCATAAGGAAATGCCACACCTGACACAGAGCCCTTTGAGGTTTGGAACACAGCTGTAGGGTCTCTCCTTCCCCCGGTGCAGCACAGCTCCCTCCTGGGAAAGGAATTCCTCCTGCCCTTTCCCATTACTTACATTTTCCTTATCCTTTCCATTCTTTGCCTTGGTGTCTCCTGCAATTTAAAAGCAACAAAAGTCAGCCAACTCTTCAAAGCAAACATGCTGCAGAGGGACTTCCCACCTGAAAAGCCCCTAGCCAAAAATGTGACTTTTAAGCTGTTTTACATAGCCAAAGGATTTTTATGAGACAGACCTGGCTGTGGTCTTACACGATTTCCTTGCATTTCACCAGCAGTTTATACAACCAGAACTAACTCCTACTTGTTCTCTTGACCTCAGAAAGGAACCTGCTATGGATTTCCCAGTTTTACTAACCTTTAGAAGGTCTGTCATGTCGGGAGAACGGAGGGTGTTGGATCCAGGAGCTGGGTCTGTGGGTAATGGTGAGCTGTGTCCAGGTGACTGGTGAAGCCTCTCGGGCCTCTCCTCCGTCCTCTCTCTCTCTGTGGAGAAAAGACTTGGGTCCTGCACCGCCTTTGCCTTTTTGCTCTCCTATCACAAGGTCAGCTACCAGGGAGCTTGATTTACAGGATGGAGTTAGGAGAAGAGAAGCAGTAACAGGGGGGAAGCTACTAGTGGGGGTCCAAAATAGGCTTCTTGTTTTCTTAAACCAAGGCAAGTGCAGTGTATTGTGTATAACACACGCAGGGCAGAGTCCAGAAAGATTCCTAGGGACGCTGCTTCATCCCAACTACAGTAAAATCAACTTGTCTTAATTACATTTCACGTTAATTTCAAGTAGTTTGCCTGATTCTTATTGTGAACTGTCTGTTCGAACAACATCTCTCAGTTGTGCCCAGTAACCTGTCCTGTAAGCATTAGGAATCTAAACAAAATCATCACCTTTTTGCTTAAAGTGTGTATCAAGTTCTTGCTGTTTCCCAAGCCCTCCTCCCCCTGGGGCAGCTTTAGTGTCTGCTCAGCAGAAATACCCTTCTGCATTGGGAAAGGCTTTGATAATCTTGGCAATTCTACTGTTAGGGAGAGGAATTTAGTATTTGGAGAGAAAAGGTGCTTCCATACCCTTAGATTCTCAGTAAGGCCACCATCTATGGGCCTTAACTTGGGAACGTTTTTAGCTGCACTAGTCTGTATTTGAAAATCATACAAAGCTCTTTTAAAATTAAATTAATTAAAAATTCTTCTTCTCATGTACAGCTGTGATTCCCGAGGAGCACTACCACCAGAGAGGATCAGCACATCTCGGATACGGGAGTTCAGACTGGCCACACAACTCTTACACCTAAAGTTTCCTGAATCTTATTTTAGGAAAAAAAGAAAAAAACCACAAAGCCACCCAACAGGAGTAACAAGTTCAGAAGAATTCTAGAAGTCTGAAAAATAGGGAAATTCTCTCTCAAAGCCTATCAGCCTGCCTGCTGACTCTGAGGCCCTCAAGTGCTAACCTTAGGAAAGGGAGTGAATGTGTCACAAGCTTGCTAAGGTCTCTGAAAGAAGGCCCCGTTTCTGAGACTTCAAAATTAAAACAAACTCTGCCATAACCAGGAAACTGCCTTCCTCATTGCCATGGAAACGGGGTTACCAAGATCTTTCTTTAATTTGAATGGAACAGCCCAACACTGGAGCAAAACATCTACTAAGAGAAAATGGGAAATAGAATATCCTCCTTACAGCTGGGGGGAGGAATAAGTGCTGCCACAGGGGAAACAGGCCTAATTAACAAAAGATAACGAGGTAAGGCAAGAGCTACAGAGCTGCTGCTGAGGAAGAGAAGAATTACTGATGGTCAGGGGAATGTTTAATTTCTCTCCCACCAAAGGCTCATTTGTTTCATTTATTTCTTGTACATTATCAAAATTAAGTTGAAAATGGCAGTTTAGCAGAAATGCTCACTGGAGAGCTGCAAAGAGCTTCCTAGGGAGAGCCCAGCACCCACTTGAAAACCAACACCGATTTGTCCTAAGCCCTACAATCAGCACCCTCAGTGTGACACTATTTTGCTTGTAACAAAGGGGTGGCAGCACATATAGCTCCCTCTGAGTAGCTTAGCTGGAAAGCATTATGATAACAGAACTGCTCTGGGGAGCAGGTGACACTACTGTTTTTCAGTGCTTTAGCTGCAGCACCTTCATCCAATTTGCATCTTTGAGATTCGCAGCAGAGTTATTTGTGACTATTAATTACTACTGCTGTATATTTTCATTAATGCTTTAAAAGATTATTTAATCTGGGAAATGAAGCTTCTAAAGAATAGAATACAGACACAAAATGACCAGCAGGTTAATGCATCCCAGTTCAGAGGTCACTAAACCGCAACTGGCCACGTAACACACACGTTCTATTCAGCCAAGGTCAGCAAGAAGCAGCTAGCATACAAAGCTTATCACAGAGACAAGCATCAATACTCACCAGGAGAAACTGGAATCATCCCAGAAGTATGTTCTTGACTGACACTGCTGAAGTCTGAAGGGAAGTCTCTCTGAAACACAAGTTGAGTGCATTTCAGCCACGTACCCTGTGTTTGAGTTGTCTTTTGACTGAACGGAAGTATACTTAAATGCTGATCACGTAGGCGTTTGCTCCAGCAGCCGGGTACGCTGGCACTGCCCAGATGCCTTCACAGGACTAACTCTGCATTTATTTAATTGGGAAATTTCCACACAGCCATGGCATTAAAAAAACAAGTTTATTTCATGGGGGCTTTTTTCAGTATCAATATCGCTGCCTGCACACAGGTCAAATCTGGGCCCAAATATCTAACCCGGGTGTGAGCGGGATGAACAACCAGCCTGTGCCAACAGTTACACCCTGACAGGCACCTTCACAAGAGGAATGTACCTTCTGCTTCTGGCTGACTCCGAGAAACGCAGCTCCTCTGTCCTAAAACTTCAGCCTGTGGAAATCCACTCAAACGCCCAGAAATCACAAGTCTACCCTCAGCCTCTTTCCCAGGCTCCTAAATGAGAGGGCTCTTTTAAGAGAGGTTCCCAGCCTAACTCGATCCAGCTTGGGAAACATCCACAAACAATGAAATAAAACTGAAGCTGTACTAACAAATATTTTGGAGTGCAATTCTCTGACTTCAAAAATTAAGAAATCCAGACTCTTTCTTCCATCNATCCTCATAAGCCTTATTTTCCAGGCCTCTCACCAGCTCCGTGTCCCTCCTCTGCACTCGCTCCAGCACCTCGATATCTCTCTTGTGTTGAGGTGCCCAGAACTGGACACCAGACTCAAGGTGTGGCCTCACCAGTGCTGAGCACAGGGGGACAATCACCTCCCTGCTTCTGCTGGTCACACTATTCTTTATACAAGCCAGGATGCCCTTGGCCTTCTTGGCCACCTGGGCACACTGCTGGCTCATGTTCCGCCGCCCGTTGACCAGCACCCCCAGGTCCTTTTCTGCCAGGCAGCTCCAGCCACACTGCCCCCAGCCTGTAGCAATACAGTAGTATATATAGCGATAGATGTACTATATATACTTGATAAAGTGGGAAGAAATACTGTACCGGGGGGCAGTGTCAGCCGAGTCTGTGACTGAAGGAGAAACGGCAGGCAGTACGTGGGAAGAACCTGGAAAAATAACGTGATAATGGGATAGCTACTTTTTTTTGTTTTAAAGAGCATCTGCCCTGAGTGCTGCTGCTCAGCTCCTTTGGCTGCAGTGGATTTGGTAGCTGGGAGAGGTTCCCAGAGCTAGACTCACAGCTGCTGCCTCTGCTTTGGCAAAGCCATAGCCCGGCCTGTTCCCGCTGGGCTGGCCGGGGGCCAGGGCTGCCCTGGAAAAGGCAAGAAGAAAGGCCTAGTTCTGAATTGCTCCTCTATCTGTGCAGCACCACTGGGATGGAATGTCACCAAACAAAGAGGCAGCAATTCTCTGGCCCAAAGGATTGTTTCTTGGCGGTTTTCAAACGCCCGTTGCAAAAAAAGTTAGGGTTCTGAAGGCTTTTTAATATAAAAACCAGCTTATTTGGCTTTGAAAAGGGACAAGCAACAATGCCACACACAAACTACAGTTAAACTTGTGTCTGCAGAGAACTCCTTTCAGTAACATGCAGTACTGAAATAAAATTAACATTCGTATCACTCAAAAGTTTCCATTATAGCTGTACTAAATGCTATTCCAAACCTTTGAACAACTGCAATAAAGATGTTACTGCAGTAATAACAAGCCAAATTTACAGGAGGCAAAAGGACAAGCTCAGTTTGCCACACAACCTTGAGAATGTCCATCCCTGTCATTTGAGCTCCAGCCTTGAGAAACAACCCATTGCTCAGTCTGAACACTTCTTTGTTTCAAGATTTTACACACCCACCACACTTTTCAGGGCACAGGGGTAAAAAACACCAACCATGGGTCTTGTATGCAAGTACTGCTGATGTTTTCCAAACAGGCAGGGTCAGCAATGCACACACAGCTCCCAGCTCCCAGTAAACTCAACCTTTTTACAGCTGCAGAGAAAAAGGCAGCACTCCTCAACTATTGTCCACAAGGGCTGTCAACCTCTGGAAAGCATCTGAAGGACACACACGAGCTACATATGCACATACTTGCCAGAGCCAGGGTTCACTGCCTCCCAAAATCCTGGCACGTGTACATATCTCAAGTTCTACAAGGGCCTCTCAACAGCGAGAGGAACAACCCAGAGTCTCAGCGCAACAAAACACTCCACCTGCTCTGACAGCTACGCCAAAGGAGGCCACATCACAACAACAGCACCTTCACTGGTTTGAAAACTAACAGCACCATTAGCATAATGGACAAGAAATAGGAAAGATGGAAGGGGGGTGCAAAAAGGAGGAAGACCATTGATTAGGCTAGAAATCACCAAGAGCCACAAACTAAGAATAAGACTAAAATAAGAATTCACTTTGTCATTAGCCTTCTATTTTCCTTCTATAGAATGAAGACCTAATCTTCCAGAGGAACTATGTGTATCTGATTAGAGGCTGGAGAATTAAAAACTTCAGTTGTATCAACAGCAATATTTACAGGCCAGCACAAGACATTCAGAATAATGCAGGCCAGAATAAGGAAACCCTGATGTGCCAGTAGCACAATACAGCTCTCCACTACAGAAACATTAAGCTTTCACAGACAGTTCAGCTAAGAGTCTTCAAAAGCTTCCTCCTACAAATTCACCAGAAAATAAACACACACACATAGTTTTAAAAGAAAAAAAAGAGAGAAAAAAAGATAGGCTTTGCTAAACCTGCTGTTCCTGCAAGGAAAGAATTTCTGACAGAGAGCTCTGCTTCTGAGAGCATGAGGAAAAAACAACAGAAATTAACAGTTAAGAAAAAAATACCACCAACTCCTTAAACAGCACTTCCATTCCAATCATGGCTTTAAAAGCAGGGAAAAAGCCCACATCAGGAGGCAGGACACGCAGAAACAGGCTGAAAAAAACCTGTGCCTGGGCAATTTGTTGCAGTCAAACAAACCCCAACCAAACCCAGAAGTTCACATACCTTGTTGGTTTGCAACAACAGCTGGGTTTCGAGAAGCAGAACTCGACACAGCAAGTTATTCCAGTCCTTCTCGTCTATGACCACCTTCCCTTTCAGTTTCTCTTCTAAACCACGCAGTCTGTCAGCCATCCAGTCCAGCTTCTGAAGCTTCTCCTGGCAAGCAGCGAGCTGACTGTTGAGGGACTCCAACTGAGAATTATCTTCCATCACCTGGCAATACACATAACAACCTCTGATTTCAAAACAGATATAATTCATCTTGTGATCAATGAAATTAAGAGGAATCTTCCTCCAGTTCAGCTACACTGGGCAATTATTTTTCTTTCAGTATTGCCATAATAGGAATGTTTGTAGAATTTGGCTTTTAAAAGAACCTGTTGACAGAACTGGCTCTTGAAAGTGCAGTACAGACTTTTTTTATCTTTTTCAATATTTATTATATATCTCTTAAGTTATACCTAAGAAGCATTCAGCTATCTTGTTAAAAGCTTTATCCCATTAGAAAAATCCAGTAAGACAAGTTAAAAGGACATGCAGGCAGCATCTTAAAAATAGAAGTTCTTACTTGATCACATTTAACTTCCACAACATCATGATCCAGAAACAATTCCTCTTCATCACCCCTCTGTGCTGGAGGGGGGAGTGGATGAAAGTCACCACTAACTTCGTTTCCTGTGTGTCGCTCTACCTGAGGCTTCTTCTGAGTATGTTGGGGGAAAAAAAAACAACACAACAAACAATTACAAAAATTGCTGGTGTTATTCACTACAAGAACAATTTTGATTCATCAGCCAATTAACTGACAGCAATCACTGTAGCATTTATTTACTTAAATCTGAATCTTATCCCAAGTGGTTGCAAAACACAAAGCAACACCAGCAGTTTAATTTTAAAAAGAAAAATAAGTCATATAGGCATGAAACAGTAAAACAACTGTGCACAAACTCTACCACGTGCACTGTGTGCTCTGGTTCCCTTCCATAAAGGCATTAATGTCCTCTCTTCTTGTGAGGTGTGTTAGGTCTCCAAGCATGGTTTGGGAGGTATGAACCTCCCTGCCTGTGTTAATATACAGAAGGATGGTTCCAACATCAAAGGCACTGCTCATTCAGGAAAGAGGAGCTTGAACTCAGAACACTAGAACTCTCTTTTCCTTGACAGCAGAATAGCCCTGCTCACCACACATTTCATTTCCTTTGAATGCTTCCCTCAGAGAGAATAATGAGATGCAAATTTTGCCTTTCTCTGTGTCCTGGCACAAACCAAAGCAATTTACCTGATTAAGAACCCACAATTACAGATTCCTAGATGTTTTAGTGAAGCTGAAACTCTCCTCTTCCAGGGAATTCTTAATACACTCCCATCTGCCCCCTGCCACTTCCACCATTCACCAACCAGAAGTGCCAGAGAAATCACTCCACATTGTCTTTGTAAGTTTTCCTCCCTGGTAAAAAGCAGTATTTTCCTTCTAAATAGGAATCACAGACGATTAATGGGTAGTCCCAGTCCTAGCAGTTTTGTGCAATTTTGCTTTGCACCCTTTTCACAGGAAATATGAGGAAAGCTGTCTCTTCCACAGGCCAAGGGTAGCACAAGGCATGAAATCAAGTGTCACTCTTGTAAAGCCAAGAGGAACGTTACACTGGTCTGATCAAACATGAAAACCGAAACAAAAGCAGATATTGCTGAAAGAGCCTGACTTGTACGAAGGAGATTAGCCTTTAAACATACTACAAACAACTCTTGTCCTACCTGGTGGGAACTGAGAGTGTTGCTGCCAGGAACAGCGAGGACGGTATCACAGTTTGACCATACTCCACATTTGAAACATCTGAGGTTTTTCCTTGCTTGGGATTTAACCTTCAAAGCAAAGGGGAGAAAACATTATACATTATNATCCCATTTTCTGCCATCAGTAACAGGCAGGAATATTGCCTAGCACACACATTTAAATCTCTGCAGCATAACAGTGTCTGAAAACATTTAAGTATGACCCAAATGTACAGAGAAAACAGATCTGGAAGTGATAAAATGTATTCATACACTCATTAACACCTACACAAGGCTGCAGCAAACCTGGTTGTAAAGAGAAAAGGCAACTGGCACTAACATTTAAAAACAAATATGAAAAAAAATGTAGTTATGCCCCTAAAAGTAACATATGAGACAAAGTCCTGAAGACTGTTAGAAACTCAAAAAATTCCTGTCAAATATGAAGACTGAAAATTCCTTTTATTAAAGCACACACTGATGAAAAATAATGCCCTCACAACACAAGACAAGGTGAGTAATGAAACTAATGCTATAGGAGAAGTATACCACTGAGACACACACCCAAGTGCCACGTTTCAACTAAATGTCACCAGAACTTCAACACATCTGACAGCATCTGCTTTGGTTTTAAATCTGCAAAAACTCTACTTGGAGTTCGGTAGATATTCACTATGTTGAGAAGTGTGAAGGAAAATCTGTCACTTCCTGTAAAGGTATCAAGTACTAGATTAACCTTCATTCCAATACTTTTTGTTTCTACAAAGAAGCATTGGCAGTTGCATGTCTTTTGTATTCCTGACAGCACTCAGGCACAAGGGAACTTTAGCCTCATCTTCCCCCGATTTTGACCATCAGCAATGCTGCACCTTCAAATAAACTGGTTTTCAGCTTCCCAGTGCAGCACTGGGCACAGAGAAAGCAACTTATCTCACAGGAAAGTTACTATTTAATCAGTACCTTATTTGAGTTACTTAATTCCTTATGTCTTTTCACCACGCAGTTGATGATGTCGCAAACAATCTGCATTTTCCTCTCTGCAAAGCCACACTGAAGAAACTGCTGCTTTGTTAAAACTGGTTTATATTGAAATTGATCTCGAAGCAGCTGCAACAAGAGAAGAGTTTACTTCGCTTTCCAAACCAGCAGGCAGTTTGTGGTAGAAATGGCCTGCTCAGGCTTTTAATTTTCTACAATCTTTCCTTCCATGCTGCACTTCAGCAGTTAAACCTTTTCCCCGTTTGGTTATTTATACGTTCTCAGCTGTTTCTCCCAACTAGCCTCTCAACAGAACTCCCCCAGAAACGTTCATTCCCATCACTCTTCCCAAGCTTAACTCGGCGTCTCAGGAGTCATTAAATAAATGACTGCAGACATTAATATTTAGGGAGTTCAACAAAAAGTTCCCAAAGTGAAGGCACAATAAGAAGTTGTACTAATCTCAGCACGTGCGTCAGAGAGCTTACGTGAGGCTCCCACAGAGCCTCTTTGTGAAGGAGCCTCTGTCCTCCCCAGATGAAACCCAGCCTGAAAAAGCCAGTATTGGTTAATGCAGCAAGTCACCTTTTATAAAAGTGCGCTTAGGGGAAGTTTTGAGGATGTTTCAAGACTATTTTTCAGTTAAGAATTTGATTCCAAATTTATGAGCTGTTAAGTACCAGGCTTTAAATATTAATATAGCATGGAGTTTTAAAATTGCTGTTTTCTTAATTACACTTTCCTTACCGTTATTGAAGCTAGCTGGGATTTTTTGCCCATTATGATTTCTTCTAAGGTCACTTCCAAATATTTTGGTTTTATTCAAAACTAACACCAAGCAGTTACCACCATTGTTTCTGCAAGTGAAACTGAAATTTGGCTAACAACATCCACCCTTATTTTCACGAAATTACAAATGAGGATGTACCACACAGTGACTTAGTGCTCATTTTAAATCCTAAGAGAATTACTACTCACATTCATCACCAAGGATCTTCACCATTCTAGCCACTCTCATACCTAGATATTTAATGCTAATGAGGCCACACTCCAAACTGCACAGAGATACCTTGTAAATAGCTTCAATAAAACGCAAGTCGCTCTTGGCCGTGAGTTCCACATCGCACTTCACCAGCAGCTCTGCTATGTGAGTCGAGAAGGATGTAAAACAATAGCTGATGAGGGGTAAAAATGCAGCTGGGTCGCCCTTTGCTAGCCTAGTAAGGAACAAAAACAACTTTACTCAACAGCAGGTAACAGAATTCTTTCATTACACTCATTCAAATATTTAACTTGAACGGTGCTTTACTATCCCAGGATGTTACACCCAAGTACCTCCTGCAGGTTTCCCTCCAGGCACCTCTCACTCAGCAGCCTTGGCTGTTATCTGTGAAAGGCTCAGAACAGCCTTTCTGTGACCCTCACATCCTTGCAGCGTTGGCAGGTCTAAAGCCCACCAGCACCTCCATCTCAAGATCCAACACCTTTGTCTTAACCTCTACAGGATAAGATGTCCTGAAAAAAGTTTTAGTAGCACTTAGAAAGAAACTGTAAAAGTGAGAGATTAATTAAAAGAGAGAGAAAAGCAACAAAACAAGATAATGAGACAGTTCAGGAATATTCCAAGGGCTGCTCAGCACAGCAAAACTGCATCCTTTTATCTTCCAGTTTACAGGTATCAAATCCCAGCTCCCCCCAGACACGTGCTCTGCTTACTCATCCCTGGCTGCAAAGCTAATATTATAGGTATTTATTTATTCTTCTCACTGTCACCATGCATTAGCAGGAGTTCATGCACACTGCCACTTACTCTGTGTAATCCACATCTCTTGGATAATTTAACAGGCGAAGTCCTTGTTCTATTTTTCTTATACTTCCTTTTAGGTCTCCCGTTGCCATTATTCCAAATGCTATTCTTCTTTCAGACTATCAAATGATATTAAATTCCCCTGATAAATAAAAAAAGTACACAAAAATTACAAAATGCAGTAGAATTATTGCTGAAATTAAATTGTTTTTGTTTTTCTTCTCTAGACACTACTGTTTCCAAAGTGCTCTGATACAGCACAGAGCTAGGGCTTGATACCAATTAGTATCAGTCATCATTTTCATTCATTATAAGTGGGATCAATTAGTAACCCTCAATCCAATCAACTATCAAAGATCTTTGAAGATAAAGATATCTCAAAGCTTATTAGGAATTCAGGCTTGGCTAAATCCACTAAAAGTGAGTGAAAACAAGTTTCTGTGCTGTTTCAAAGGAGCAGAAGCACCACAAGCAGCAAAAACCTTTTGCATTTTTCACCTCTTTTGCTGCTTTTTACTATGTTTTGGTTTTCTTTTTTCTTTCTTTTTATTTTCTTCTTGCACCTCTATGGCACTTAAATCAGTCAGCTTCAAGAAGCTGAAGATGTTCACGTGTGTTCTGCCCTCATTGAGGTATTTTCTTCCTATTTAATTATTAGGTCCTTCCTCTTTAACCATTGTGTTCTGAGCTCTTAGTCATGCTACATGTAAGTACACAGCACTCACTGTTAGAGGCTGGGGACAATTAAACCTCAGGGATTTGGAAACTGAGGCAGCTCTCTGCATTACCTTACAAAGTGATCCGCCCTAAGATTTTGTCAGTTTCACCAGATCTCAAGTTTCAGACTCTGACATAAAACTGAAGCTCTAGTCTGCAATGTAAATACACAGGGAAGACGCTCTATGATCAGACAGAAGTTAATCTGATCCTATAGCCTGTTTCCTAAAAATATCAACCACCCTTTCTATACCCAACCTCTGGATGCAAAAAACAAGCAGCTACAGACACCCACACACCGAATCACAGAATGGTTTGGGTTGGAAGGGACCTTAAAGCCCTTGAAGCAGTAACAGAACATTGGCTACCCAGAATAAAGTCAGGTACAAAAAAGGTTTAAGAGATGATAATGCTGCAAGCAGTTTAGAACAACTCTCAAAACTGCAAATGGTATTCAAAGAACTAATGAATGTCCACAAAAAAAAAAAAAGGCAAATAAAATATTAAAGCAAGTATACAAGTCGCCAAGTATCTCGGTACCCCTAGACCAGCCGGAGAGCAGGCCTCATTCCCCCGACAGGGGACGGCGACAGACTGCAGACTGCCAGGCCCTGATGGGCAGACAAACTCCCGGCCCCTGAGGGGGCACAGGCCGCCAGGCCCTGAAGGGGGAGAGGGTCGGGGACCGACCGCCAGGCCCCGAGGAGAGAAGGAACCCTGAGCACCTCCGGGCCCAGAGGGGGAGCAGGAACCCCCAAACTCTGAGGGGGGCACAAAAGCGCCAGGCCCCAGGGGGGCAGAGGGACGAGGACGGACCGCCGGGTCCTGAGGCAGGAGGGGGACACCGANTCGTTGCGGGGGAGCCAACGGTGGGCGGGGGCGGTGCTCGGGAGGCCAGGCCCGTCGGTGGGCGCTGAGGGAGGGAGGCCTGTCTACTGACCCGGCCCCGGTTCCGGCTCCGGCTCAGGCTCAGGCTCAGACCCGGGCCGCTTCCCGCTCCCCGCGGCGGGGAGGAGCGGGGCTCGGTGAGGCGGAATTCTC
>VZTM01010078.1:203656-226346 GCA_013400555.1 Jacana jacana | reverse complement strand
AGATCCCGAGAGATCCCCTGCCGCTCCCCCGCGCCCGCCGCCCCCCTCAGGAAACCCGCCGTCCCTCAGCCACTCCCGGGCTCAGACCAAATCTGCCGCCGCCGCCACAGCCCAACGGCCGCTTCCGCTTCCCGCACCTCCCTCTGTCTGACGTCACTTCCAGCAACAACAGCACACGTCACAGCTGCCAAGCCAGGAGACGGGGCGGCAGCGTCCCTGCGCGCCGGAGGGGCCTCCCTGGCTTCTCCGTCGCCTCTCCCCGCTGCCGAGGAGCTGCCCAGCCCCGTTCCGCCCGGCGAGGCTCANGGGGGGCGGTGTGAGCTGTGGCGCTGGAACGGCCGGCGGAGTCGCCTGGGGTCGGGGCTGAGGGGCTCTGACGTGAGGAGGAGCGGGCAGGCCGAGGGTACCCAGCTGCCCCGAACGGAGGTTCAGTCTCCGTAACGTGGAAGGAAGGGACGTTTTCCTCTTTGGGTCAGTGTGGTGGCACAGCAGCAGGCGTAGGGCCCGGCTGCCATGAAGTGCTTACATCGCGAGTGTGTCTTGTGTTTAATAAACCAGAAGGCAGTGCAGCATTAATCA
Organism: Jacana jacana; assembly: GCA_013400555.1. Lineage (NCBI taxonomy): Eukaryota > Metazoa > Chordata > Aves > Charadriiformes > Jacanidae > Jacana > Jacana jacana. Next base: position 225,767 of record VZTM01010078.1, on the reverse strand, counting down.
CAGAAGGTTTGAGCTGGAAGGGACCTTAAAGCCCCCCCATTGCCACCCCCTGCCCCGGGCAGGAACACCTCCCACCAGCCCAGGTTGCTCCAAGCCCCCTCCAACCTGGCCTTGAACCCCTCCAGGGATGGGGCAGCCACAGCTTCTCGGGGCAACCTGGGCCAGGCTCTCACCACCCTCACACCAGTGAAGTTCTCCCCCACATCTCACCTAAATCTCCCCTCTTTCGGTGTCAGGAGGGGGACAACTAAACTTAGCTTACATGTAGCGTTTAGTATCCTGTCATGCTTTTCAAAGAATTTATTAAGCAGTAACCAGGTAACATGAAGAAGACGTGCTTAAAATTGAAACCAGACTCTGACAGATATTTGACAGAGACAGAAAGTCAGCAGTGTATAAACAAGCTTGATGTTGGTTTTGCTGTGGTAGTTATGACTGCCAGACTACCAAGGTGTTTCAGTTATTGGATAAAGTTATAATTGCAAGTTTGGAAACATGGGTTTGAATCTGGAAAATAGGAAACATATGTTCAAAATAGTTGGAAAAACCTAACTCTGGACACCGTTACATGCAGGGCTTTATAATAATGATGAGTTTGCTCATCTGGGTTTGTGAGTTCTCAAAGTGCTCATCCCGGATTCCTACAAAGCAGTGGGGAAACTAAGATGTGACTTAAGGAGTGGCATCCAGACTGCTGAATAGCTACACCCAGATTACAGCCTGGGGATTGCTGGCAGCTCAGAATGGTTTACATTTTGTCTCGCTTTGAAGAATGTTGGAATTCTGAATTCAGTTGTATACTGAAAACTACATACATTTTTATAATTTATTATCTTTAAAAAGACTTCTGAAATTATTTCTGCCATGCCATCTTCTGTATAAGTCCATGGATACGTTATAGGCAGGCTAATTTCTTGAATAATGCAGTATTTATTTTCTGTCTTGGAGCCGTTAGATAATTTAGAGGTGATGGTGGTGGTGGTGGTGTATCGTAATTAGCTTTTGGGGGTGAAGAACACCGTGAGTGCCAGTAAAAAACTGTTGGTATTCTTGTTAGCTCAGCATTCCTCAGCAGAATGGGCTTTGTGAACTGGTGCGTCCAGCTGCACATTACAGCGAAGACATTAAACAAGCAGCTAAAATTTGGGTGTGTGATTTAGGGCTAGGTAGCCTTGAGTAGCAAAGCTTGGTCCTTTGCATTTGTTCTCCGGATTCTTTATGGATTCTTTGCATGTGGAAGAGCAAGATAAGCTGACTTTGAAAGAGGTTGAAAGCCCTTATAAAATTGCCAGGTGAAGTTCACTTGGTAATTCACAGCCTGTCTGTGAGCTGGTCCTGGTAATGCTGACAGGCCTCCTCTTTGGTCTTTCTGCTGTTTCACGGTTGTCAGACTTTTACAATACGATTCCTCATGATCTTCAGAGCCTTGAATTCCCTTTTTACTCCTTTTTGTTTGTTTGTTTAAACTGTGCCCAGATAATTGGTATTTTCAGCAGTTTTTTAACAGCTGAGAGTTCACAAGCGCGTATAGAAATGTGGTTTGTGTCCTGATAGTAAAAACCAGCGTCAGAAAGGATGGCCAAAATGCTAGCAAAATCCATTCCTTTACTGGTCTCACGGAAAGCTGCCTCAGCAGAGAGATTGCTGCCTTTAGCACAGCTTCCCTTTCTCTCTCCTTGAGTTCCCATAGAATGGGTTCTCTCTTCACCTGCTGTAAGATGGCAGGTTGGACGTTGCAACCTGCTCGTGTTTTGTCTGGCTGATGTCACAGAATCACAGGATGTCAGGGATGGGAAGGGACCTTGAAAGATCATCCAGTCCAATCCCCCTGCTGGAGCAGGAACACCCAGAGCAGGTCACACAGGAACATGTCCAGGCGAGTTTGGAATGTCTCCAGAGAAGGAGACTCCACCACCTCCCTGGGCAGCCCCTGCCAGTGTTCAGTCACCCTCACCCTGAAGAAGTTTTGTCTCATATTGAAGTGGAACCTCCTCTGTTCCAGCTTGCACCCATTACCCCTTGTCCTGTCATTGGATGTCACTGAGAAGAGCCTGGCTCCATCCTCCTGACACTCACCCGTTAACAGATTTATAAACATTAATAATGTCACCCCTCGGCCTCCTCTTCTTCAAGCTAAAGAGACCCAGCCTTTCCTCCTAGGGGAGATGCTCCACTCCCTTCATCATCTTGGTAGCCCTGCCCTGGACTCTCTCCAGCAGTTCCCTGTCCCTCTGGAACTGAGGGGCCCAGAACTGGACACGATACTCCAGATGGGGTCTCACCAGGGCAGAGGAGAGGGGGAGGCAGGACTTGAACTAACGATGAGGAATTAAGCTGTTTTTTCCTCCTGGTTCTTTTTGCTGTTTGGGTGTTTTCTGTAAACAGAACTAAAGCATCAGTGCTGTACTTTCAGACAGCTTTTCCTTCTGTTTTTCCCATGGGGAGCTGCAGTGAGAAAGGGTGCAGCTTACACTGGAGTTACCTGGGCAGGTGTATATTTACCTCTTTCAAAACCCTGCACTTTTTTACGTAACTGAACGGAATGCTTGTTTCGGTTCAGTCATTCAGATCATCTCACATCTTCTGAGGGTGAGCACAGCCTCTGAATTTGGCATCTGCATATCTGAAAGGGTAATGCCTCCTTGGCGGCGTTCACTTTACCCCTGGGGCTAAGGTCAAGAATTGGCTGAAGCCTCTCAAGATATTTAGAGATATCTATTTACTAAGTACTACACTTAGATAATTAACAGGCTCAGGTGCAGTGCCTGGCAAAATGGGAACTTTATCTCAATTGGATCCTCCAGCGCAGTGATAGCAGCCCTTTTTGAGATGATATATTTGCTCAGAAATATCCCTTATCTGCTCGTTTCATCCCTTTAGGGCAGTCTCCTCTCCTCCTTCCAGCCTCCCCACACAGACCGCTTTTCAGCTTGGTGCTCAAAACCAACAAAGGTGGCAGTGAGCAACTGCAGCTCTGGGAACATCTCTCTGAAGAGCAGTTGCTGCCTCTTATTTCAATCAGGCTCGAAAAATAAAAGGAGAGCTTTTTGTCTTGTGAAGCTGCACGTTTTGGTTCCATCTGCAAGTTTCATCAGTTAATTACAAACACCAGCAAGAGCTCCCGCTTCCAGCAGGCTTCTCCTCCTTGTGTTGGCACTTTTCTAATGGCAGGTTGGCCTAAGGCTTCCTCTCCTGAAGCAGCTTTACTGGTGGCCCTAAGGACTTTAAAAAATGCTATTCTGCTCTCAAGAAAATAAGAATGGCTTCTTTATGCACACACTGCTGCAGCCACTTGTGTGTCCTATTTATGGTGTGGCTCTGTAAGCCGCCTTATTTTTCTAAACTGATAATTTATAGTAGGTCATCGTGGTTTAACCTGCCTCTGTGTGATAAAAAAATAAAAAAGAAAGCAAAATATATAATTCTGCAAGAAATGAGAATAAAAATAATGATGAATTATTTCGTTATTAGTGTTATAGCACTTCATTGACTCCAGATTAGCTCTTTGTACTAAGTTTTAAAGGAAGTCTGACAGTAATAATCACAATGCACTGGTGGTTAAGACTTCTTACCTTAGGACACAGATAACTGGTACTCTTTGCAGAAGCCTATTGTTAATTTTATAGAGAATTTTTTTGAGAAAAAAATCCTGTTGTTTTTTTTTTTTTCCATTATTTTTGTTCCCAGTGTTTATTCAGTTGCTCCATCAGAGACAGGTTGCATCAGCAGCAGAACTTTGATAAACTCACTTCTTTTTTTTTTTGTCTATTCAGATCAGCCCTATGATTTTGTTTTTCCAGTGTGTCTTCCAAGTATTTATAAGTGTTTAATTTGGATTTTGTGCCCAGCAGGCTCGCAGATGGGTCAGGGACTCTGGCGAGTTGCTAGGAACCAGCAACTGCAACACCAAGGATACGGTGGACAAGGCTACTTTACCAGAGACCATGGGAGGAGGATGGCTACTACCAACGTTCCCAGTACAAGCCATCGCAAACAAGCCCAAGGAGGCATCGACATCTACCACCTGCTGAAGGCAAGAAAATCTAAAGAGCAGGAAGGATTCATTAACCTGGAAATGCTGCCACCAGAGCTTAGTTTCACCATTTTGTCGTACCTGAACGCGACTGATCTCTGTCTGGCGTCATGTGTCTGGCAGGATCTCGCTAATGATGAGCTTCTCTGGCAAGGGTAAGCAACAAACCCAAAGTATCACACGGCCATGGGGAAAATATGGATTAGATTTTAGCTTTGTCTCAGCGTGGGCTTCTTGTAATTCTAACTTGGGCGAAGGATTCCTGTATTAAATGAGCTTTGACATGGATATGGTTAAAAATGTGTTACTCTGGATTTCTGATTGTAACCTCCAATAATTATATCCTGATAATACATACACAAGCCTGCTTGGTGCAAGCATACATGAATCACAGAATCTCAGGGATTGGAAGGGACCTTGAAAGCTCATCCAGTCCAGTCCCCCTGCAGAGCAGGAACACTTAGATCAGATCACTCAGGAACGCCTCCAGGAGAGTTTTGAATGTCTCCAGAGAAGGAGACTCCACCACCTCCCTGGGCAGCCCCTGCCAGTGTTCAGTCACTCTCACTGTGAAGAAGTTTTTCCTCATATGGGGAAAAAAACCCAAAGACTTGTCTTCACTTTTGTATTAACTCAAAGCACATCTCGAATATTTGTGTTATTACCTCTCTGAACTTCAAACAAATATCTAGTTTGAGCAAGCAAACCTGCTCAGCATGAAGCTCCAAGTAGGAAGGGATGAGCCCTCATCTACTGTACTTGTCTCAGAGCAACTTAAGTGTGTGGTTCTTCTGGAAGATGGTGATGGAAGGGGCAAAGAAAGTGTCAGTTCTGCAAATGTGTCAGCTGGAGACACAGTTGAATATGACATATGCATAGTTTGTATGTCCAGGAAATTCTGTAACATAAAATAGTGCAAGATCAAAATTTAATGAAAAGTATTTTCTTTGATGTTTGGTGTTTTGTCACAGTGAGGAAAGACTCATGAAATCACACCTTTAGAGGAGACAGGCAGTGGAAGTCGTGTCTTCTTTCACAGCATAGTCTCACTGCTTGCTTAGCAGACAGTAAGCAGTATTGCTGTAGTGGTTGGGTGGTCCCTGGACCAAAGCTTGAAGATATTAGAGCTTCCTAATTGCATGCAGTGTACACTCTTAATGTCGGGGCGGGGAGGAGGGAGGGCAGGAAATCCGTATTTTCCTCAGAGTTCATCTTGGAAAATAGCTCAGGCATTTTTAGTGCAATCTTCCCCAATACTCAGTTCAAAGTATACACTTTGGTAGCGAAAATATGTCCTGATTTAGCAATTAATAACCAAATCCCAAATGGCATCATCTCTGTAGAGATCTTAGTCTTGGAGGTTCCAGGTGTGTTGGGTGTGTTTGAGTTTAGGGTTTGTTGGGTCCTGGGGCTGCAGTTCTGAACTCAGTCCAGGTAAGACCCACATCTGTCCCGTGTCCTCAGTGGCCAGATTCTTTACACAACACGTGTTGAAGCAGAGCTACCAGCTCAGCAAAGAATCCAGATAGTAACTGGAGTGCCAACAAAGAGCTAGTTCAAGGGAGTGTCGGATGGTGTCATCAGAGACTGAGGAAGCTGAGACAGGGAGTCGGGATAAAAAGGAAAGAAACTGAGCTGTGATGGGAGATAGAGAGGGATGAGGCTGGATCAAGTCATTAGGACTGGTCAAGACTGGAAAACTGACAGTCAGGTGGAAAATGAGCTGGAAGCAGCGAGTTAACAGCATCATTTTGTGCCCGTTGGCTGCACAACCGGGGCACCAGAAAAGAGGTACAATTTTTGTGTGTGCTGTTCTGCTGCCAGGGGGGAACAACGTGTCCCAGTTCCCCAGTGCTGAGGTGCAGGGAGTGCCAGAGGTCCCAGCTTTGGGGGTGTCAATACAATGCCACCTGCTGGGATATGGTTTTGAGCTTGCACTCAACCACACCCAAACCTGTGCGAGAAGAAAACCACCACCCTGTAAATGAAGGCTTTTAGCAACACACGTACAAAAGGCTTAATAACTAAGTGTTAATGAGCAACCTGGATCTGACTGTGCCTAAAGTTTGAGCATTTGGCTTTGCACTGGGGATTGCCTGTTGTTTCTGTAAAATACATGAAATGCAGAAAAGATCTTTGATAACAGACTAATTCTGTTTTCTTAGGTTGTGCAAATCCACTTGGGGTCACTGTTCTATATACAATAAGAATCCACCTCTAGGATTTTCTTTTAGAAAATTGTATATGCAGCTAGATGAGGGCAGTCTCACCTTTAATGCCAACCCCGATGAGGTAAGTGAACTGTCGTAATAAGCAGTTAAAAATAATCGTGATCGTTGCTTTATAATTATAGCCATACTAAAGCCAAGCTTTAGCAGGAGTTTGCTTTACAGCAGGAATGGTCAATACCCAGTTACAGCCCTGTCCTGAGGGGGTTTTTGCATATGGCACCTGTGCACATCACTGCCATGGCTTCCCACTGAAGTGCGAGTCCAGCGCTCTGACCTACGGATGCCAGACATTCATAGCCACAGGTTGACTTGGGAGGGAGGCAGAGATCCCAACAGAAGAAAAGAGGGGATTTAAACCAGACAGCAATATGCTCAATGTATATTAAATGACTAGCGTGCTTCTGCTGAGTAGGAGCGTGCTCCCCCTTCAGTCAAGTGAGCGCTAGACCTCGCCTTCAGGGGTGAGGTATAAAGTAACACCGACTAGTTCTATGACAATCACAGTTTCTTGGAAGGGATTTTTAAATATGTCCCCTCTCAAGAAGCAAATCTTGAAATACTGTGAAAAAGGGGTGCTGCTGAGCTGTCCCAAAGAGCAGAGGGATCTGGTTTCTGTGGGTTTGTTATGCATCAACACAGTCTTTCTTTGTAGTGTGTAACATACATTTCTGTTCCAAAAAGGCCCCGTCAAAAGGAAAATACTCCCACTTATTAATTCACATAACTCACTGGAAAACTCGATTTCTGCATCTTTCCAAGCAGAAAAGAGTTGGAGAGTAGATGGCTTTTGCCTGGCAGGTACACAGGGAACACCCAAGAGATAGAGGGGGTCCTTTGGGTGCAAAACCAGACTCCTGCTTCAGGTTTCCTGGGGAAAGAAGGTACACACTGCTGGAAAGAAAGGACATTATTTATGCACCCACGAGAAAGTGGTAATTGAACAATTCTGAAGTAGGAAAAGGATGAAGAGACACGAAAAGATAAAATTCTAGGAGCCAGCTCTGCTGCTGGGGTACAGAACTCGTGAACTTGTGACCAGGGGGTGAAGTAAATAAAACAGTCTTAGGAGTCGCTGCAGTAATGTGATTTGGGTTAAATTCTTGCTGTATCTCATATTCTGCTTGCTAAAGAAACCCACTTCTTTTTAACCAGGCACAAATTGCAGTATTTGTAATTTCTCTGGCAGAGCTCTGACTTGAACTGTGACAGGCGGTGCCTTATCAGCACCTTGCCTCTGCAGTCGTTAGCGTTGCTTTGCAGCAGGATTTTAGTGAATTTAGTAACAAATGTAACGCTTTCTAAATGAAACACAATATTTAGGCGTTATTCCTAAGTTTAGGAACAACTTAGATGTGTTTTCCAAAGTATGCCAAGTCTTAAATGGTAATAGCTTTGTCCACCCCAAATTCTCCTTTTGTCTTCCAATTTGTTTTAACGTCGTTTTTCACTTAGTTTAGGACACCTTGTTCTGTTCCAACCTGATTTTGGTTGGCATCTTGGTAGGCTTAAAGCGTTTGGAGCCTTCACAGAAGGCACTGAGTGAAAAGAGTCGGGTTGTTTCTGAAGTTTAGATCAGCAGGTTGGAGGTACCTCAACTAACTGTTGGATTCGTTATGCCACGCTGAGTTCTGGGCTGCCCCCCTCCTGCTTCAGGCCTCCTGAGAGCCGAGAACCTCAGGGTATCTCCTAAGGGCTTCTGTTCCTCTCTCCCTGTGGAGCACCGTAGCCTGGCAGGGATGATTCAGGGCCTGAGTTCTGGGAGAATTCAGCAGATGCTGTTGCTTTTCTCGTTTACTGCTGTGCTGCTGGCAGAATTACTCTTAGAAGGACACTGTGACTGGAATTTATGGTGTGACACTCCACTCTTACAAATTGCGTCTCGAATTTCCTGCCAAACTCTTGCTTTACATTTGATAACAGACCTGACCAAATTACTGTAAAAATAGGAATACTTACAAGCCACAGGAGCAAGATTCTCCAAAGGACACGTCCCATGTCATGAAAATGGGTAACCAGGCTCCCCAGCACCAGCTCCAGAGCTAGCGGTGGCTCACGGGGTAGGGACGAGCATCTCCACGCGTTGTGGTAGGATTCTCCAGTTGGCCATTGTTGTTGTGCATGGTGTTGTGGTACCTGCTGTAACTTCACGTCTCGGTTGTGTGCATGAGCTTGCCTGATTCCCAGCAGGTGCTCACCTTCTGCTCAGAGGATGTGCCTGATAGCATCTCACGGGACCTGGGCAACCAACCCACCCAGTGCATGTTTGCTTCCTCTTCTTTTGTGTTTTTAGTTTTTTATTATTACTATTATTATTATTTTTTTCCACCTGGCAGCACCATTGTAGCCAAGAATTTGGAGCTTGTTTTTTGTTTCTTTGGGGAGAAGGGGGGGTTCAGTGTTGTGCTAACACTGGACTGGGAACATTACGTTGTTTAATCTGCCCCCCGCGGTCTCTGCCGGATCTCATCCCAGGGAGCGTGTGGTGTATGGGAAGTGTTTTCACCCAGTGCTCACTCCATATCTCACACACTTACAACTCAGACTTTGTGAGCAACCAGAAGTGACTTCCCAGCCTTTTCTCTGCTGTTTCTAACTCCCTGCCCAATAGTTTGTCAGGTTTATTAGGCAGAACTGGGCACTGTCTGTCATGAAAATTGGAGCTGAAGGTGGAAAAGAGAATCCTTTGGTCATTTGGGCAGGACAGAGGATCTAATTTTTGGGTTGTTCTGGTGGTAATGATTCTAACCAGTTCTGCCAAAGAGTATGTATTTTTAGGGATCTGTTGGAACCTGGACTGTGCTGGAACTCTCTGAGTTTAATGAAGTCCGGATTTCCTTTGCGTAGCGGAATAAAAGCAAAGTAGTATAAGACAGTGCCTGTACTTTCTGCTCCTCTCAATGGCTCCTCCATCCCCAGCTGTCCTGAGTTTTGCCTGGGGAGCTCTCTGTTCTGGCCTCTTCTTGATCATAACTGAATTGGTAGCCGCTTGCAGAAAGCTACCTTACCTGACTGTTAACTGTATGCAGCCTGCAGAGGGTGGGATATAGCTGTGCTGTGTGCTTCTCAGCACGTTTTTGGAAAACTTACCCTGTTTCATAGGGATCTGCTGAGCAAGCCAGCTTTGAGATGCACTGATTTATCTGCCCTGAGAATAGTGAAAGATCGTGCATGCTGTAGAGGGAAGAAGTTCTTCCCTGTCGTTTGTCTTAAAAGTCAGAATGGACCAGACAGGTGAAACCTGTGGAAAACTCGACATTAGAGAACCTTAAATCTTGTAATTCATTAATGACAGATTCTGAGTAACAGGAAAAATATTTCTACGTTCCACTCGTGATCTCTTCCACCGTAAGTGTGTGTCACCCAGTCTGTATTTTAGAAGGCATCCAGTGAAAGAGACACTGTTTGAGGTGTGTGCTCTATATCCTGCCCACGTTTGTCACCAAAGGACGATTCGTAACTTAGGAAAAGAATCTTAAAAAAAAAGGCATCTTAGGAAAAAAATCTTAGATTAGCAAATGCACCATCAGTAGAGTGTGTTTTGTTCCAGAATGCACCAGGGAGTATATCAAGATGTTGCATTTCCCTAGAAAAAATGGGAATAATCACACCATACATGTCTAATGATTATTTACTACTAATGTGAGTGGCACCTAAAGGCCCCAATTGGACATTGAGGTCCTGCTGTGCCAAAGACTATAAATAGGGAATAAAACCACAGTCACTGCCCCCAAAGACTTTCTCTAAATCAGTAAGCTAGTATTTGAACTTGAATTCCTAGATTTCATCAGCTCTTACTTAAGACTCCTGAACTTAGTTGGTGACCAAAATTGTCCTTTTTTAATACAGCCCAGACTAGAAAAAAAAAATAAATCAGCATTTCATGTTGACACTTCTGTAATCCTACCAAAACCTAACAGCTTGTCACTCACAGAATTGTGAGTCACTGAAAATGTTAGTGTAATACACTGCCAGTGGTGTCCTTAGCTACCTTCTAACACTGTTGAAGGTGAATAAACAGAGCATGTGTGCAACCACCTGTGGGAAATGTGAAGTTTCCAATATGAGGTGAACTTTGTCTTTATTGACAAAGGGACTTGTGCTGGCTTCTCCTGCACCGCTTTTAAATGCACATTGGGTAAAAAGCTTAACTGTCTCCCAACTCTGACCTTGCAAACAATTCCCTTTTAATAGTAAAAGGAGAAACCATGTCTGTTTGTACAAAAATACCGATTCCAACGTTTCTGTGCCATTAACTTGGAGTCTGGGGGTTGTTTGGAATGCATTTCTCAACAGAGGCGTCAAAGGCACCTACAAAAGGTGTGGTGTGGACTGACTGCAGTACCAAAATGCTCTGAAAATACTCTTAGGAGAGAAGGAACTCAATGCAGACATGCAACCAATGCTGAAAAAGCAAACTTTTTTTATTTTCATTTTTGGCTATTCCACCTGGATTAAATGACTGGGAGGCTCTTGGGAGCAGGTAGAAATGGAGCTGGGAGTTTCAGGGCTATAGTGCAGTATGCTGGTAAAACAAGCAGCAAAGAAAAAGCAGTAAAATACAATGTTGAAATCCAGTGAATGGCCTTTGTAGTTGCTATGAGTCTATAGTCATGGTTGCCTTCTGCATACAGAGTTGAAATCAGCACTCTCATACGTTAAGGTTTTATCCAGCACTGTCTGAAGCAGCAGGAGGCTCTGCCTTCGGTCCAGCCTTTCCCCTGAGAACCACCAGACTGATAAACAGTCTCAGCACGGAGTTTAGCAGGGTGCAGAACTGCTTGTTTCAGCCAGCGTTCCTGCCCTCAGCCACTGCTCTGCCTGCCTGATGCTGATGACCCAGGCAGGTGCCTGACTCCTGTTAAGTCGGGATATCTGTAACGGAGGTGCTGTGCTGCGGGGCGGCTGTCAGTTGCCAAAGTACCTGAGGAATCAGCATGCAGCTCATGTGGGGCTTAGGCTCCCATTTTCAGTGTCCTATTTAGCTCTAGTTCAAGAAAGTGGATAACTTGGTTAACTGGATGGATGTTGCCCATCCAGATTATGGATAAACTTAGCTATGATGTGATTTGGATGTGATGCCAGCTTATAGCCCAGTACCTGTGTCATTATGGTCCTACATAAAGATTATTCTTAGAAACAGGACCTCAAATTGCTAGGGTTTGGGGTTGGTCTTTTGTTTTATTATTGTCTTGCTTGTATAAAACCTTTGTAATTTTATTTATTTTATAAAATAATATCTTAATACAAAGAAAAAAGGTATGCCTGTTACCTGCTATTTTCTGTAAGCATGTAAGCAAAGCTCACAGCCTGGCAAAAGCAGCTAGATAAGATTGCAGGTGTGTGTGGGCATTTCCCTTCTGTTATCAACATCGTGGGCATATTTGCTAATTTCTGTTATGGGTTTGATTTCTGGGGTCGTAAGGAGAATATTCTGTTATGGGTTTGATTTCTGGGGTCATAAGGAGAATATTCTGTTATGGGTTTGATTTCTGGGGTCGTAAGGAGAATATTCTGTTATGGGTTTGATTTCTGGGGTCGCAAGGAGAATAGTTCTGTGCTTGGGGGTATTTCAATGAACAGAAGGAGACACTGAAATATTTTAGATGAAATTTGGCCCGGGGGGTCTGTAAGAAGCGTGTGCTTGGCAAAGTGTGGAAAATTCTGGAAAACATGAATAGAAGGTGTGAACAGTTGCCCCATCTTTTTAAATCCCTGTGTGTGTGTGTGTGTGTGTGTGTGCTAGGCACAGTGTTCTTATCTGTGTGTATGTGTGTTTCTCTGTGTTGATCTCTGCTTTGAAACCAGCCTGCTTGTGCTTGTTTGCATTATTGCCCAGTTAAACAAGTGCATTTACTGCACCTGTTTGAATGTGGTACATCACATACATTGAGAGCATTAGTGTTTTAATCAAAGATACTAAGGACTAAGTGCATTATGGCTAAGATTTTCTTGTTTACAAAAGCTGTGAAATTGACAGTTATGGCCCCCCCCCAGCATTTTACACCCAGTGACCAAAGTACCAAACCCAAAACACTGGTCTGTGCTGGAAGGAAACTGTTAGAGAAGCCTCGTGTCCGTGATGGGGTCCATAATTTTAAATGTCCTGCTGTGAGTCTGTGTAAAACCTCCACCATAACAACAACCTAAGGGTTTCTCTGCATTAGAACTAGAGTGCATTGTGCATGTTGGAGTGTGAGTTTTGAGGAAGAGGGATCATTCTGAAGAGCAGACCAAGGGCCTCAGTAGGATCGTGTGCCTACGTTGCCGAGTACACTACTCGTTCCTAAGCACATCTGGGAGTCTGAACATATTTATACCTACGTTTGTGTTCCCCCAGGGAGTCAGCTACTTCATGTCCAAGGGCATACTGGACGATTCGCCGAAAGAGATAGCCAAGTTTATCTTTTGCACAAGAACACTAAATTGGAAGAAGCTGAGAATCTACCTGGATGAAAGGTAACTGGGACTTCCCCTGAGCCGTTCCCTCCTGCTTTTCAGTGTACAGCACCCTCCGACGGCGTTTTGCTTGTATGGATGGAATGTTGAAGAGGTAAAAATGCAAGACAAGGCAGCTAAGTAGTGCTGCTGCTAGATCTGAGCAGTTATTCCTGTGTTTCTGTGTATTTATGGGACCAAAGTGCTTTATAAGAGCCCCTGAAGAGACCACCTAGAACTGGTAAATCTCACACCTCTGCTTGTCCTGCAGATTTGCAGTTCTGGGCATAAAAGGGTTTGAAGTTACAGCGAGCAAGTAAAGTGCCCAGGATAATCTTTGTGTGTATGACATTCAGATTTTATGGATATTTTACTGTTTGGGGCTTTTTTTTGCTTGAGGTTTCCTTTTTTCCTATCTCTTATGGGTGTTAATCAGAAAAAGCAGTTACTGCTTTCCCGAGTGATGGTGGTGGTGTAACTCCTGGTGAAGCATCTGACCATTATTTGGTTGATCTTTCTCGAATGGAAGTCTCAGCCACCTCCTAAAATGCCATGGAGCATCTTCTCCCTGCTCTACCATCCTCTTCCTCCCCAGTGCTTTCTTTCACCCTCCAGGAGACCTTGGGCTTGGGGTGGAGCAGAGTCAGGAGAGAGAGGAACACCAACAGGGTCAAGGGGAGTTGAAGGAGGAGGAGAGTAGTAATTTGGACCTGAATAGGAAGAGCCGAGGGGACAGCGGGAACGAAAGGACTCATTCCATAGCGTTATCACTGCTGACAGTCCCGTGCTGTAAAACTGCAGATTAGCCTTCTTTTTGGCAACAGAAAAAACTTACAAAACCATTTAACATAAGAGATTGCAAGTTGATACTAGCAGCCCCTACCGCCATTCGTCTTCCCTTCATAAACAGAGCGTAATCAGGCACATCAAACATAAACCAGGGTTCTGAATGTTGAAACTCCCCTCTTAGTACTGAAATGTTTAACGGAAAGGGTAAACATAGGAGAGTATTCTTTGGTTCACTTCAGATTTGCTTCCAAGTGTCCTTCAGATGTCTCTGGTGTCTCTCGCACGTCTGCTCATGTCGGCCAGTCTGAGTTGGTTAGATGTTGCCGTGGTCGGTGGAAAGCACTCACGAGCTCAACGCTCGTGGACTTGGATTTTAAAGGGGTTTTCTGGGCAAAACTTTATCTGACTTCAGCCTGGTACTAACAAGGTGCTCCTGTAACAGGTTCTGTGTGACACCTGTGAACCTATTCCCTTTGTAGTCTACATAGAGGCTTCGCTTCCTTTACGCTGCCTGACAAAGCCATTGAAAAGGACAGTAATTCAATCTGCACATAAAGAAACTTAGAACTCTGATTAATGTGGGTTTTTCTCACATTTGGCTACTGTTGTGTCTGAGGACCGTGTGTTTCTATTATCTTTGTGCCCTTAGTGATAATTTTCTTTGCCTTCCAGCATAGCCAAAGCTCCTAAACTATTCTGCAGCTTTCCTTTAAAGTTTGGTTTTAAAGCCTAGATGTTAGTGTTCGAGCAGTTCAAAGAAACTGTGTGTGTGTGGGGGGGGGCATTTCCTTCCGCCAGGCGAGACGTTCTGGATGACCTGGTGACGCTGCACAACTTCCGGAACCAGTTCTTGCCCAACGCACTGAGAGAGTTCTTCCGCCACATCCACGCTCCCGAGGAGCGCGGGGAGTACCTGGAGACTCTCATCACCAAGTTCTCCCACCGCTTCTGCGCCTGCAACCCCGACCTGATGAGAGAGCTCGGCCTTAGCCCCGGTAAGCACGTGACAGGGCAGGAGGGGAGGGAGGGAGGGAGGGAGGAAAGAAAAGTGGGGGGGTGGGGAGAAAATTAAAAAATAAGAAGACCTTTGATTGAGCTTTGATTCAGCAGATCGCTCTTGGTATTCCCGGGCGGTGCTGCTGTTTATGGCAGATGGACCATCAGCGCCTGGAGGGAGTGTCTGTGAGGGCGCAGAGGTGGCCCGGGAGGGTTGGGTGTACGGGCACCCTCCTGCTCGGGTTGGGAAACAACTCAAAATGGACACAGAGGTGCTTTTCTTAGACCCACTGATAAGGGGGGTTTAGAATCATAGAATCATAGAATCATTTAGGTTGGAAGAGACCCTTGGGATCATGGAGTCCAACCATCAGCCCTACTCTACAAGTTCTCCCCTACACCAGATCCCTCAACACCACATCCAATCTACTCTGAAACACAGTCAGGGATGGGGACTCCACCCCCTCCCTGGGCAGCTGATTCCACTGACTGACCACTCTCTCTGGGAAAAACATTTTCCTCATGTCCAGCCTAACCCTCCCCTGCTGCAGCTTGCAGCCATTCCCTCTCCTTCTAGCGCTCATTGCCCGTGAGAAGAGACCAGCACCAACCTCTCTGCAATGCCCTTTCAAGCAGTTGTAGAGAGGGATGAGGTCTCCCCTCAGCCTCCTCTTCCTCAAACTAAACAATTGGCACATCCTCTCCCCTTGGCTTTTGTCTGCACCCCAGCTCTGGAGTGTCCCCCAGGCCCCTCTTGCGAGGACTTTGCGCACTCAGCGTTTTCCCCTGTGGATGGTCCCGCCACAAGGAGAGGGGCTGCTGGGCCTGGCTGGAGTTAACCAGGGCTTTTAACTGGCTGGGAGGGAGCTGGGCAGGGGAGCTGCTTACATATTTAAAGATAAGCTGCAGCAGGATGTTGGCCTGAGTTTACAAGAACTTGAAGAATCTGTTTGAATGAACGTGCATAAAGCCCTCGGTGGCTTTGGGATAACGCCGGAACGTGAAGAGATTTGTAAACCCTCAGCTGGCAACGTGCTGACATTATTACTTTGAAAATGGCTGTATTAAATGTTACTTGACTGGGACACCCTTTTGAGCTGTTACATATGTGTCTGCAAACACGAGTCGAAGCCCGGGCCATGGGGACCGTGCGGTTCCTGGGCAGGGAACGGCGTCTTTAATAACCAGGGTTTCCTCCTCGAGTTTTTTTTTCCCTATGGCTTTATTCCCTCCCCTCCAGACGCAGTCTACGTGCTGTGCTACTCCTTGATCCTGCTCTCCATCGACCTCACAAGCCCCCACGTGAAGAACAAGATGTCAAAGAGGGAGTTCATCCGAAACACGCGTCGAGCCGCGCAGAACATCAGCGAAGATTTCGTCGGGCACCTTTACGACAACATCTACCTTATCGGCCACGTGGCCGCCTAACCAGCACAGTTGGCTAGCACTTCCAGTCTGCAACCCTGGAGAAACAGCAGCCATTCCAGACAGGAATTCTTCTGTGGAGATGGGGGTTACTTTAGTGCTGGTCATTCCAACCTCTGTATGCAATCAAAGCCGGTGTGTGTCGGTGTGTGTATGTGTAAACTACCTTTTCTATCTATTGACCGTGGGGGGACGGGAGGATTTGGAGATTTGGGGGTTTTTTTCATAATTTTTTTAGGTTTTTTGCACAGAACAATGCCATTAGTCTGACACAGCCATTTAGGAGCGTTCAACTGACGTTGCAGCCTGAGCTGGCAAAGGTGGCTCTGCGTTAGATCCGCTTGAAACTTTAATAAGTTCCTCCTTTTTAGAATACCACGTAATGTGTACATATTTAACTGAAGAGATTTATAATCATAATTATTTTATTGTAAAATATTTTAACTAAAACTGCTCCTTTTATCTCTTAAAAATAGTGCTGTACTTCCTTCTTGGGCTTTTTGTTTCCTTTTCTTGACCCTGCTGGCTGCCGCAGGGCGCAGGTTGGTCCGGAGGCTGCAATCCAGTTGATTCTAGGGGATGACAGGACACTGCTAAAAAGGTGATGTTTAGCACTGTGGTGACTAGCTTGAATGAGCTGATTGCCAGCCTGCTGTTCCCCCAGTTCTGAGGGGTTCTTTGGCAGATCAGTCTGATTATTTAGAATCACAGAATCATTCAGGTTGGAAGAGACCCTGGGGATCATGGAGTCCAACCCTCAGCCCCACTCTACAAAGTTCTCCCCTACACCAGATCCCCCAACACCACATCTCATCCACTCTAAAACACAGTCAGGGGTGGGGACTCTGTTTATTATATTTATTTATTTGTTTATTTGCAGGAAGCCTGTGGCAGAGCCGGGATATTGAACACAGGTTGTAGCCCCTCGCCGGCAGGCACTTTGCCCACGCTGCTGCCCTCCGTTTGGCACCGAGGCCAGGGTTGCAGTAGGTGGGAGGAGGATGATGGCAATGGGCTTGGGAAGTGACAGGGAGGAAAAAAGAACTCCACTGCTGCTGCAAGTTCAAGTGTGTTTATGGTCAACCCCTTTGTGGTGGTGTGGCAGCCACAGCCAAAGGCAGGGGTCTTCCAGGCAAGGTTTGACGCCCCCCCTGCCCTCTCCTGGGGTGGCTTCTCATCGCCACCCCCTGCCTCCTGTCTTACCTTCCCCCAGCAGCTGGTGGTTTGGTTGTTGGTTGGTTGGTTATTTTTTAGAAAAACAAGGATTAAACTATTTCAAGTACCGAAGGAACGGGGAGGTCTGCAAAAAGAAACTCGCCAAGATATTAAGTCTTTAGAAAAGTCACATTTTCTTGCCTTATATTGGATTGGGGGAGGGAGGGGAGAGGGGGGAGGTATTTTCCTGTTCTAATTTTCCCATATTTCATGGGGGTATCAGAAGATATAAACATGGAGACGGGAGAGTTGTTCTCTGCTGATGTGAACTCCATCACCCTCAGAGCAGACAAAGGGCAAGCTTGAAGGATTCCCCGTGTCTCCCAAAGGCACAGCCGGGTTTCCTCTCGCCTTACAGAGCCCCGAAAGGCAGGTTTTTATAATCTCCTTATAGGAGGGGGGGGGGGGGGGGGTATGGTATCATTGATCAGACGTTAGAAGTCGGGCCACGCCATGTGTGCAGAGCAGCCCAAGCCGGGCAGCTGGCAGCGGGCACGGGACGTGGGTGTCGGTGGAGGAGCTTCCCAGGGGGTCACGTTGTTCCTTTTTGCAGTGGGTGGTGGCAGCAGGTGGAGAATTGGGGCTGTCTCACGTGGGAGGGACCTTTGAGATCACCCTGTCCAACCCCTTCTCCCTCCTTACCCCTGTCCGGCCAACTTGGAGAGGAGGCCGATAAACACACGCAATCATTCCATTCCCTCTCTGAACGTTTTTTTTTCCTTTAAAAATCAGCTTTTTGGGTTTGGTTCACATTGGTTTGGGGTTTGTTTTTTGTTGGTTTTTTTTCAAAGAAGCAAAAAGCTGCAGTTCCCTGAAAGACTGAGGAGGCTGGAATTTTCCAAGCTGTGGTTCCCTCCTTTGCTCCCGTCACCGAGAACGAGCAGAAAGTGGCTCTCAGCTGGCTAGCAGTCCCACAAACCCCTTATTTTTTTAAGCTTAAAAACACTACTTCCCGTCTAGTAGTAAAAATACTGCTGCTGCTTTTGGGCACACGGCAAAAAATCAAGGGCATTGATGGGAAAGCCCCGGGCTGGGGGTACCAGCTCTTCTCAGAGGGAGCAGTTCCCGTGTCAGAGCCCCCGCTTTCCCCTCGGCAGCCTCGGGCAGGAATGTTGGGTTTCGTTTAAGATGATTAATGAGATTTTGTCAGGCACCCCCTGCCCCGGCCGCCGCTGCAGTTCGTCAGCGCAACAACCCGGGGAAGGCGGGACGCCGCTCTGTCGCCCAAAAACGGCTCTCCAGGAAAAAAATAAACCCCGGGAACCGGTGCCAGGTAGGTGTCAAGGGAGTTGTCTTTCAGGTGCTGACAGCTTAGCTCGGAGTGGGGACGTTTACACGTTCTGGGGAAGTGGAGCCCATTCGTTATTCCGATCCTTGCCTTTGACAGCGGGCACCGCCGGCAGCTGCTCCAGGATCTGATGGAAAACCCTCTTGTCCACAGAGAAATTCTTTAAAAGGTGGGGGGGGGTAGGAATTATCAAAGCTGGTTTGGGTTAAGTTCTTCCAGAGAGAGAGCATCTCGGCAACATCCCATCCCCTGAGCCTGATGTGCACCCAGGGACACGTGGGCCAACACCCAACCCCGGCCACGCTCGCAGTCCTTTCCCTTCCTAACCCTAACTTCAGAAAAACGAGCAATTCTTTCAAAACGTGATGTGGAGCTGTTGGAGCGGGGCCAGAGGAGGCCACGGAGACACTGGGAGGGTTGGTTACCAGGCTGAGAGAGCTGGGGCGGGGGGCAGCCTGGAGAAGAGAAGGCTCCAAGGAGACCTTAGAGCCCCTTCCAGGCCCTCAAGGGGCTCCAGGAGAGATGGGAGCCCTATGGTCCCTCCAGGGGAGGGACTCTAGATGAGGGAGGGGAGCCATAGGATGAGGGGGAAGGGCATGACACTGAAAGAGGGGAGATTGAGGTGAGACCTCAGGAGGAACTTCTGAGGGGGGTAAGACCCTGGCCCAGGTTGCCCCGAGAAGCTGTGGCTGCCCCATCCCTGGAGGGGTTCAAGGCCAGGTTGGAGGGGGCTTGGAGCAACCTGGGCTGGTGGGAAGTGTCCCTGCCCAGGGCAGGGGGTTGGAACCATATGGTCTTTAAGGTCTCTTCTAACCCAAACCATTCTATGATTCTGTGTTTCTCTGGTACTGAAAATTATTTATGATTTGCCTTTTCTACTTTCCTTGGGGAAATGGGTTCTGCTGGGCTACAGCTGGAGCATTGTATTCTCCTTACACACCAAGGGAAAAGAAGACCTTACTTTCCAAAGCAGCTGATAACTGGGTGCTATCACCTGCTATCACAGGGATGCCTTCTCAACACTGTTGGGCTGCAGTTACTTCATACAAGCCCCGCCAGAAAGCATTTCACCTCAGAGAAAAGAGTACAACTCGGTGTCTGCGATGCAGATGCACGGGAGATGTGTAAAACAGAGAGCAGAGTCCCTCCCACGCAGGAGGAGCAGAGAACTGGTCTAAGAGAAGCAGAGTCTCAGGTTTAGTAAATCTTTATCTAGTTTTCTCAAGTGGGTTCCCCCCCTCCTTGTAGCCCGTGTGGCTGGGAGCACCCCCCAGCAGCCTGCGGGGGACAGGGACCGGGGGGGACAGTAGCTTGGGCTGCAGAAAAATAGCACCTTCCTTCCAGCAAGAGATTTGTCACCTGCCAGGTCAATCTTGGATGTTCTGCTCAAAGGCTGAAGAAAGCAGGGATTTCACACTGTCAGGTGTACCTGACGTACACTTCTCCCCTCTTTGCCTCCTTTTTCACTTCCTTCATTAAAAAAAAAATACAACAACTAAAACCACCAAAAACCAAACAAAAAAAACCCAAACACCTTGTTTCTGTCATTCTTAACTATCGTATATCTTGGGGGAAAAAAACCAAACCAAACAAACCAACAAATATCCAAACGACCAAACCAAACAACAACCCACCCCCCAGATAAACCCAAGAAAGAGCCTGGAACTCTGAGGTTAAGGAAAAAAAAAGGAAAAAAAAGGAAAAAAAGAAAGAAAAAAGTAGAAGAACCCCCATCTCTCAGTTTTCCTATAACTTTAAAACACCATTCCTGCAGTTGCCAAGAGTTTTTGCCAATAAAGATTGTGAGCCCCAACTGTACCTGAAAATAGTCATCACTACCCCCCCGCCCCGGCCAGAAGGGGGAACTGGGGCTACTGTGCTCACAGAACCATCACCTGGAAATCACTGCACATTTACAGAATCCTCACCCACCGTTTGAACTATTGCTATGGGTTTCCCCAAGGGTTTTTAACCGGGAGCTGGCAGTGAATCCCTTCACCCTGCGCTGCCTCAGTCTTACCTGCCACGGATCACGACGGGTTCCTGTGAAGGGACTCCCCGACCCGTTGCTGGGGAGAGAACAACCCATCCGCTTTGGGATGATAAAGCAGTGACTGGTGAAGCTCTCACCTCCGGGGTGGTGAGCAGAAATCATCACATAAAGATGGGCATTACTTTTAAGCAAGCGGGTGACGCCATCCATGCTGAGCACAAGCCCGTGCAGGGGGCCCTAAGCAAAGGAATAACCCCCTCCCTCTCCTGCTGACGATGAGCACTTTTGAACACGTGCTTTTAAGCTTCTGAGAAGCTGAGCAAACTGATTCCCCTCGCTAGGTGTGTCTGTAAGCCCCAAGCAGGGGGGCAGGACACCCCCAAAACCACCCTCCTGACAGGAGCAGTGGTTGTCTCAGCCTCCTCCTGTGATTTGTGTTGACAGATGACACCCTTGAGGGAGAGTGGGTTTAATCCCAAGTTTAGTCCCCATAGGAAAACTTGCACAACAAAGGCAGGAATTGCAACAACAACAAAAAAGTAGAAGAAGATGCTTGACAACCACACCAGAGAGGCAGTGCAGTCACAAGGTCTGCCCTCAGCGTCCTGCCCGCTCCCTGAGCATCCTTCCCCCTGGCTGGGCATTCTCCCCGCTCCTTCAGCATCCTCCTCCCATCTCTGAGCATCCCTCCCCCCCTCATTGAGCATCCTTCCCCCCCTCACTGGGCATCCTACCCCCATCTCTGAGCATCCTTCTCCCCCTTAGAGCATCCTCCCCACCTTTGAACATCCTTCTCCCCCTTGGAGCATCCTTCCCCCCACCTTTGAGCATCCTTCTACCCTTTTGAGCATCCTTCTCCCCCTTGGAGCATCCTTCCCTCCCTCACTGGGCATCCTGCCCCCATCTCTGATCATCCTTCTCCCCCCTTGAGCATCCTCCCCCCCTCACTGAGCATCTTACCCCACTTTGAGCATCCTTCCCCCCCTTCTCCGAGCATCCTTCCACCTCTTCTTGAGCATCCCCTCCCCTTCCTGATCATTCCTCACCTGGGGTGGGGGGGTGGGGGGTTGCCAAAGCAGCCCAGGGCTTTCCCTAGTGCCCACTGCCCAGAAGAAAGGGCCCCAGTGTCAGGTCACAGCAACATTAAGAAGACACCCCACCATTCCTGCAGCACCAGCCGCCGCTCAGCTTTGAGGAAACGTTGAATTTCCACCAGCTCAGAGTCTGCTCTTCTCTTTTTAATCCCCAAACGGGATTTTCTCCTGCTTTGACAGGTAATTATTCCCTCTGCAGCTCCTCTTGCTGCGGGTCCCTTGCTCACACGCATCCCCCTGCCAGCAAAAGGCCGGGTGTCAGAGAGAGGGGCAGGAGCTCCCCGCTCTGCAGAGCTCTCATTAGCCAAAGATCATTAAAATAAAATAAAAATAAAATAAATAAAAGCTACAGTGCATTTGCAAGGCCCTACCCCTGGATACAAAGATGTTTCGAATTAAAGCAAGACTAGAAGTGACTGCAACGGAGAGAAGACTTCGCTGGCAGGAAAATCTGGTAAACTCATGTCTTTTCCAGATCTGTCTGTTGCCTCGAGTGTTCAAATGAGCAGGTTCCATGTTTTTCAGGCAGGGATTCCTGGAAGCAGGGCCCTGACTTTGGTGGGAAAAAGAAAAATAAAAGAAAATGGGAAGGGAAGGGAAGGGAAGGGAAGG
>VZTM01010078.1:152814-194433 GCA_013400555.1 Jacana jacana | reverse complement strand
TCCCCCCCCCCCCCCCCCCAATTTGGGATCCCAGAGGTGCTGCTCCATCCTCAGCAGCATCAACTGGGAGCCCAGGAGCAGGGAAGGGGTAGGGAAAAGAGCCATAAATCCTGATGGCTCAGATAGAAATCCTGCGAGAGCCTGTCTGGGGAGAGGGTGAAAAAGGAGGTGGAGGAGGACTTTTCCAATTCTTCCATCAATATGGGATGTTCCCCACTGGTCCTAGGGCTTGGTGAGGCACTCGCTGGTGGGGGGAGAATGAGCTCATTGGGCAACAGGCAAGGACAGCAGCTTGCTCACAGGAGAAATGTCCTGCCTCATAGAGTTGTAGAATTGTCCAGGTTGGAAGGGACCATTCAGATCATCAACCCAGCACTGATGAAAACCACCTCTGGCCCATGTCCCCCAGCACCACATCTGCTTGGCTTTTAAAGCCCTCCAGAGATGGTGACTCCACCACAAGATGAGCTCAGTGTGTGCAGAGTGAGGAAGGTCCCTTTGAGGGTGAGGTGGCGTTTGGGCGGCACAGGGGACAGCTGAAATGGAGTCACTCCTTAAAGAACTGGGATTCTTTTTCTCTGCTGCAAGGGAGGGGATTTTGGTTGGGGGGTTTTGTGGTTGTTTTTGTTTGTTTGTTTGTTTGTTTTTTGAGAAAACAGCATGAGTAACACCTTACTGCCAAAATCTGGATATTTCATTGTTACAAATCCAGAAACACCATTAAATTTAAATCTAGATTCTGAAGAACCTTGGGTTTCAGCTCTATTTCACTTAGAAATGAGTGGTACTGGATGCAGACACCCTCTCAAAGATGGGTCTGCTGCCAAAGCCCTGCCTGGAGCTAGACTTGCTGCTCTGGGGTCCCTGTCCTCTCAGGGGCTCCAAGACACAGCCATGGCTCAAGGTATCCAAACGTTTTATCTGCCCTGAGGTTGGGGACTCTTTGTGCTGGGACATCTTGACCTGGCCGCTTGTCCCTGGTCACCAATGACATCCCAGAGGAGGCTCCAAAATACCAACTGTAGAGAAATCACCCTTTTCCTCATCTTTCTGAAGTCAGAAAACTCTTGATTTGGTAGAACACCCGCTACCACCATAGTCCAGGGCCGGTTCCTGGGATGATGGCATCAGAACTGACAAACCCACTCAATTTTGCGTGGCTCGTTTGTGGCTCCTGAAACCTTCCCGTGGGGACGAACCCCTCAAGCCACAGCTATGGGCTATGCACAACGAAGGCTTTAGGATTTATGAATCACAGCTCTGGACTTGAGTACTTAATTCTTTCAATTTGTGTCCGTTTCACTGCAGTTTGTGCAGTTTTGGACACCCAGGGGATGGGAGACAGAGACTCGGGGCCTTTGGAAGCTAAACATTTTAGGAGAAATTGCAATTTTTAAACTCAAAATAGATTTAAGGTACTGAGTAGAAGTCATAGAGCCACCTTGCCTCCCCATGGAGTGTTTTGGCTTAACAATGTGGAAAAATGGAGGAATTCTGCCCATTCCCAGGTGAGGGAAGTGGAAATAGGTGGGGTCAAAGACACCTCCCTGTCCTCCATGGTCTCACTGGTGCTTTGTGGCCATGGAGCTGCATCCCCACGGGGGACCATGGGTGCAGGATCCCACCCCGCACCCGGTGTGTCTCAGCCCAGCCAAGACCAGAGTGGAGAGATGCTGCTACTGGAAAGAGCAGAGGTGACTATTCCATGGATTGAAAATCCCTGAGGGTTCCTCCCACTGGAGGAGGGATGGGGTGGCTGGGGGAGAGGTGTGGAGCTGGGCAAAGGCTCTGGCAGCACCACCACAGCTGGAGAACCAGTTGTGGTCCCACTTTGGGAGAGACAAGGCAGAGTGCCAGATGGCAGCCAGCCAGAAGAGCTGAACTCTAAACAAAAACCAGGGGAAAAAAGTTAAAGGGGAAAAAAAAAAAGGAAAAAAAAGATGGGGGGGAGAACAAAAAAAAGAGTGGAAAAAAACACTGAAGGGGAAAAATACAGGAAAAAGGAAAATAAAAAAAAAAAAAGGAAAAAGAATGGGAAAAGGAAAGGGAAAAAAGAAAAAAGAAGAAAAAAGAAAAAAAGGAAAAAAGGGGAAAAAGCACAAGAAAATGGGAAGAAGAAAGAAAGAAGGAAAAAAAGAAAGAAAGAAAGAAAGAAAGAAAGAAAGAAAGAAAGAAAGAAAGAAAGAAAGAAAGAAAGAAAGAAAGAAAGAAAGAAAGAAAGAAAGAGGAACAAAAGAAGGAAGAAAAAATAGTCAAAAGAAGACAAAAAAAGGAAGGAAAAAAGGAAGAAAATATGATGGGGAAAAAGGCAAATAGGAAGAAAAAAGAAGGGAAAAATAGGAAAGAAAGAATAAAAAAGAAGAAAAGAGGAAAAAAGTAAGAAAAATAAAAATAAGAAAAAAGGGGAAAAGAAAACACCCACCCACCCCCCAAAATAAAAATAAAATGAACAATTTTATAAAAGAAAAAATAAACAAAATAAAAAAAAAATAAAAAAAAAGGAAAAAGAAAATAAAGCAGGGGATAGAGGGGAGGGGGGGAGAAGGAAAACCCCCCCCCAAAAAGGCAGTGCCCTGGGCAGGGAGGGTCTTTNAGAAAGAAAGAAAGAAAGAAAGGCAGGGGCAGGGAACGGGTCTTCTGGGACAGCCCGGGTTTCACCGAGAGGTATTTAAGAGAATCCCCCGGGCCCTGCGTGCTGGTCTGCTGCTTTTCCAAAGGGCACGTTTTCTCCAATACCTGCCCCAAAGCCACCACTCGGCCTTCCCCACCTCCAAGGAATCCACCAAGGATAAAAACCCAACAAATAACTGCATTTTAAGAAAGGAGCCGTTTCGGAGGGGAGTCGCCGGGCTGCTTGGCCGGCTCTGTCGTTTTTCTTGTCTCTCTCCATAAGCCCTATGTAACCCAGGAACGGCCAGTAAAAAAGAGAGACCCTCTGCTTGTTTAATTACTTCCTGAAAATCTGACAACTGCTGCCTCGGTCTCATTGGCTGATTGACTTTTAAATTGCCTGGCCTTTCAAAGACAGCATAATTATGGGAGTACACTTACTTCCCCAGCTATACATCATGCCTATCAAAATTAAATGCTTCCAACATACCGTGGCAGCGGCTCAGCCCTCCACCCCAGCAGCACATTCAGCACTGAGTGGGTCCTGCGCTTCCTTTTCAGCACATTTTCATGCCTTTCACAGTAAAACACAGTCCGAAGTGGGACCTTTTTCTCCTTTTTTCCCCTCTTTCTCTCTGCTGGGGGAATGAAGTTATTTAAGGAACGCTTGGAGAGAGGTAGAAAACACGCAGCTTGGCGGCGACCTTGGTGAGGTTTCAAGGTTATTTCCTTTACTCCTGGTTAAAAAACAAACCCAACCCACCCCCCCCAACACAATTTGGTGAATCTGATAAACACGTCAGCAGCTGCTGCTCTGTGAGCTGACGGTTTTGCTCGAGGAATCACCCCAATAATCCATGATATCGGGGAGGGGTACGGTCGGTTGGCTTGGGAGTTAGGAAGGAAGGAAGGAATGTGGTTGGTTGTTTTTTTTCCACTGAAATTTCGTGAGGATGTTTTTCCTTTTATTTCCTTCCAAAGCAGCGGGACCATTTCCAACTACCCTTCTATTTAGAGAGCCATTGAAAGAACCCTGTAAGGAATGAACAATTTTGTGTGCTCATTGAGCAGAGGATTCCACCGGCATTCTGACTGGCCAACGTGTCGGGAGATTTAGAAGTACCATTTTTTACTGCTTCTCTACCCTCAGACAACCAAACCCACCCTTAAACAACGCTTAATGATGGAAATGCTCGTTAAGCAGGTTTCCCCAAGGGCAAGGGGATCTCTTCTGGGGAGAACCAGGGGGGTTACAAGGAGGAACGCAGCCCTCTGCCTCGCTGCTCAGCCTTCCCCTCCTGGGCTTTGCGGCATCGAAGGGTGGGTTTGATTTTCTATTTGCGGTGAGACATGTCACTAAGCCCCTTTTTTTCCATGGAGAAGGAGGGGAGGGGGAGAAGGGGTGTGTGTGGTGGTTTATTTCGGGGTGGGCTCTGGTGGTGGAGGCACCACATGTGTTGCGTCGGGGTGCAAGCCAACAGACCGTCTCCAGCACGGCTCCGTGGGTCAGCCCAAAGCCAAGCACAAAAGAGGTAAAGGAACGGCACATAAAAAACCAAACAACCAAAAAAAACCCACCCCAAAAAGAGGAAAATTAACAAACTTCCCCCTTGCCCCCCACATTGGTTCTAAAGCATCACAAATCACAGAGACTGCAATATCCTGTTATCTGTTGTAGTAACATCGTATGCAAAATAAAGAAGCAAATGCTGCCCTTCTGTGATGGAAGATCATAAAAGATTGATTTATTTAAAAGAAAAAATTAAAAATAATAATAATAAAAAAAAAAAAAGAGATAAGAAATGTGTTGTTTCAAGCTGTGCTGGAGAAAAGCCTGGGCTGACAGAACTTTCCAGCAGCCCAAATTTCCTCCCGTTGGCGGTCCCCATTGTCTCTCTGGGAGCAAAGAGCAGGGGCTGGGGATGAGAGAGGGGAAAAAGCCCTCGGGTGGCCGGGTGCCACGGTCCTGCTTCTAAACCACGGTATTGACCCAGTGGAGAGGAACTTTCTGAGCTGATCACTTTAATTTTTTTCCTACTACAGACCCAAAAAGGACTGAAACCCAAGGAGTATGTTCCAGGGGAGTGGATAGCAAATGCATTCCACCCCAGACAGAGAACACTACTCACCCGGGATCAGCGTTGATTTAAACCCTCAATCCAGAATGACCCTTTACTTCTGTTACTATGGCTCCCTAAGGGCAATTAGGTGGGTATTAGGAAGGCCAAAATTTCAAGTTATGGCACTAAAAGATGAGAAAACGGCGACACCGCTTCAGACACCACCGATTTTTGATTTAATGTCAAAGAATTCACACCAGTTCCCTACCTGCTTGTTTCTAAATCTCCCACTCCAAAGAATTCAAACCAGTTTGTCTACCTGTTTCTGAAAATTCCCATTCCGGATTGGAACTGATTTACCAAACCACGTTTCATCCTCCCCTCCTACCCTGAACACGCTTACACGTCCAGGAAATACTCAAAATGGCAAATCTGATTAGAAACTTTTGCAGCAGTAACGTACAAAATAACACGTAGCCCACATGACTAAATCCTGCCCTTTTCCCCGCGACAGATTCGAGGCACAAAAATGCAGGAAAAGGGAAAACTGACGCCCAGAGCTCACAAGGACAGGCTTGAGGCCAGGAATATTTGCAAGGTCGGGAAAAAGGGACATTAATCAGCTCTGTGTACGTTAAGAAATGTTACAGATCGGGTGAACAAAAGCAGAGTTATGTGCCTGTAGCCGGGCTCCCAGGGTCTGGTTTCCCCCCTCCCGGCCACTGGTGCCAGTGGGAAGTGTCCCACGCTTCTGGAAAGCACAGAAATACTGCTCAGTTTGCCTCAGTGAGGAGTTTATGAGGCAAAAAGCAGGTTAAAGGCAGGGAATAACCCCCTACATCCCGACATCCCAGGGTTTTTGGGGTCCTGGGGCTGCTGCTGCCGCCCATGGTTGGTGCCAGTTTTCCTTTGGGTGGCCCAGAAAGGGCTTTAGCTGGTACCCAGGGTTCAAGGGCGTGCTCAGCTTCTCCCCATTCCCCAGTTTCTTACTTTATCCTCAGCTGAGAGGCGGCACGTGTGGGTTATCCCGAAGAGTTAAGGGGAAAAAGCCTTGTTCGAATTTAAAAAGCAAAAGTTGATTTGAGTTCAGCTGATCTTGGCAATAGCCAGTTGATTTTCCTTAGCCACCACCGGGTTTGGAAAAGAAAGACATCTCAAATTTCTGTAAAGAAATTAAATCTAAATGCTTTTATTGAGGAGAGCACTCCCTTACCGTTTCTACTGCACAGCCCATCCCTGCTTCATATTGAAGGTCAGAATCGGCACAATAGAGTTAAATCCCTGCTCTGAGCTGAGGCATGCTCACACAGTGATTTATCAAAACGGATCAGATCTTAAAAATCAATCATTCTAAATGAAAGAATCCCAGGTGACATCCCACCTGGAATTAATATCTAATTAGGTACAACAATCTCAAAAGGGAAAAAACCAACTTCTTCAGTAACTTATGCACGTGCATCTCTCAGTTCCAACTTTTCTTAAGCCACACAGAGACTGTAACAGCAGCTGCCAGTCAAGTGCTCTACTTTGGCTCCTGCCTCAGTTGTAAAATGCACGTTACACCGAGTTGCCATATAAAATAATTGGTAACCACTCCTAAACTGTAGATTCACCTTTAAGAGCTGGGGGTAGCATTGATTTTCAAATAGCAGCTTGACCCAGAAGCTCTCGAAAATACCCGAACAGGGGGTTGCTCTGGAAGTGGATTACAATATATACATTTTTAATAATTTTTTTAAAAAAGTAAATACATTTTAAAAAAAAAATATCTAAATTTCCTTTCTCCTTCCTGCTTTTGTATGTGCTTGATTTGTTCTTGAAGTGTGAGAATGTTAATTTCTCTCCTCTCCTTAAGGCCCTTTCCTCCAGCGGGGCACGGCAGACGACCATGGGGGTCCCGCGGTGCCAGAATCCGGCTTGGCCGGGCGAGGTGGGGGGAATCCTCCCTTCCCTGGAATCCGCTTCCCAACGGACCCTGCTGGAGCCAGCAGCTTGTAAAGCAAGTGCTTTTGCAAGAGATGCAATGTTCCTCTAGAGGTGGAGTGAAAGTAGGAGCACCTCGGCTGCTGCACTCAGACGAGAATTTCCCTACTCTTAGAAAAATAAAGTTAACTTTTAAAGTAGATGTAATTAGCTCTCTCCAATAACGGGTGATTTTGTGACAACCTGCAACAACAAAACCCCAGTGGGCTGGAGATTCCTCCTCCCCGTAAGAGATTTCCTTTTACTTATTTATTTTTGACTTTGAAGAAGGGTAAGAATTATTTCTTTAAGCAAGGGAGCGCAGATCAAAATTAACGCTGTACGTTTCAATCATCCTCAATGCGTCGGGGAATCAAAAGAGCTGGTATCTTTTTAATTAAAATATTTTTTATCAGATAACCTAAGCCTCTAAAGCCATATATTTGATTTTAATTAAAAAAAAATTCTGGTTGTGATCATCGTTCAGAATTAATATACCAAATAAAATATGGGAAGAAAGGAGGTAAGGGGAGGTTATATAGTGTTACCTGATAAAAGGAGACAGTAATATTTAAAATGAGGTAAGTGTTACACCGATTTATGATGTATTTTATCTTCTGGAGAAACCCTAGTTTATCGTGGTGTCGTTCAGCTTGAAACGTCAGCTGTATATCTTCCTGCTCTTGAACGGAGCTCGGGCTTGAAAGGAAAAGGTTTGCAGGGACGTGATGTATAAGCAGATCAAAAGCTTGCCTTTTTTTCTTCCTTCTGGGATAATTCACTTTTATATTGAAACATTTTTGTTGTCATAAACACATAAATATTATAAATATCCTTCTAAATATCTGGAAAGAATATTAATTAATAACACTTAAGGCGCCTCTCATCTTCAGGGTGCCGTTCAAACAGCCATTAATCAGCAAGGCTGAAAACCTCCCTTTTGTCTGAGTCCCCACTCCAATGCTCCTGTAAACATCCCCGTCCCTGACCCACCAGCGTCTCTATTTTTTTTACTTTGTTTTGAAAACAACAACAACCAAAAATAATAATAGCTCCACTCACAGTCTGCTTTCTTTCACATCCCCAGTGCCAGGAGTTCTGCCAGGACAAAAGCGACTGAGCTGGTATGAAACAGAAACACGTGTGGAGCCCTTAGAAATGGAGTGCCCATGGAGCACCGTATTGATAGCGCCTTTATCTTCAGTATAGGCTCCCCAAAATCGTAATTCAGACTCTGCCTCTCTTGTGTATGTTTAAACACGGCAAAATCCTCCTAGTTCTTGTGCTAAAAATATATAAATTAAATTTAAAATTGAAATTGAAATTGAAATTGAAATTGAAATTGAAATTGAGATTGAAATTAAAATTAAAACTAAAATTAAAATTAAAATTAAAATTAAAATTAAAATTAAAATTAAAAAAAATATTAAACATCCAGAATGACAATGAAAAGCTCTCTTTTCCAATACACCACCACCAAACCAGCAGGGCAAATCAAATCTCCCCACCCCAAAGCAACCCACCAGCCCAACAGAGCTGGGTTCCCTGGCCAGTGCCCGGACCGGGAGCAGGAGCAGCTGTGTCCTCTGAACAAGGTGAAAATGCTCCTGGTTTCAACAACACTATTGGATTGTACTTTTAAAAAATTATTATTATTTTTATTTTTTTTAAACTACAATGAGAAAGCAGCCAGGATCCAAGAGCAGCTATGGCTGAAGGAGGAAGGGTGGCACCAATGTGCAGACGAAGGGGATTTCTTTTCCTCCCTCCCCCCGATTTCCAAACAGCCAGGAAGCAATGAGAGGTCACTTCTCTAAATGTGCTGTTGGTTCCCAGCTCCCAGGATTATACCATTTACCATTCAAAACCACACCAAACCCCTGAATTGCTCATCCCAGTGCTCGGAGGGCGTTTATCCACCCCATTTCCATATGTGTGCCTGCATAGCCCAGCCCCGTTAGAATCCATATTTCTAATTTGGGTTTCATAGATTTAGCAGTATATACACACTTCTAAGAGATGAGTGAAGGAAAAAACCATGATGGTCTTTGTTTGTAGTCTCGATGGGTTACTTTGCTCAGTGTAAGCAAAGCCGTTCCCCTCAGCACCATTGTTTATTTCCATTTACAGCAATCTGGGGGGTAATGTATAGTTGTACATACATTATAAATGTATGTACAACTGAGGCTTATAGTTTGTCTGACACAATTGTCAGTGCTTTTTATTAAAATAGTGCCAGCCAGCAAAAGAAAGTCCCATGACCTTCCACTCCTTGTCTTTAGAACACAACGTTTTGGTCTAGGTTGCAGTAGGTTTGTTCATCGTTCTGTTCATTTTTCACATCTCATAGCCTGTTCCCAGGGTAAATTGGGTAATAGCCATTGTAATCTATAAACCATTAACGTGTTTGCAGCATGAGAATTCAGTGCCTGGGCTGTACACTTGAGTGTCAACCTCTCTGATGGAAGTTGAAGGAAAGAAATTGCATCCAAACCAGAAGGATTAATTTTTATTATTATTATTGCTCTCTTTTTTGTTGTTTGCTTCTAAATAAAAAAGCCATTTTTTTTTTTCCAATTAGAGAAACTTGCCTAAGTCTTCCAGGGACCTCAGCTGGCAGTTTAAGCTCGTTACGGCGGATAAGGAATGAGTGGCTGTTGAGCACTCGTGTGCGTTCTGGGGATTTAAATGAGCGTAATTCAGAGATGCGGGACAGCAGGGTTTCATTTAGGCATATGCCATCACTTAAGCTTCTCCTCTCATCAGCTGCTGGATCCACTGGGTCCCTTCCAAATCACAGCAGCACTAAAAGCGCCTTGGCTTTGCCCCCCCCTCCAGCCCCCCCCCAAAGCAGGCAGCTCTCAAAGACATTTTCCGACCTTGTCTTGGCCAGACAAGTCCTAAAGGCAAGAGTTTGGAAGAAATGGAGAAGTGCCACTTGGGGCTTTGAATTTTGCCTGTTAGCCTTCTGCCCAGTGGGTCTGAGATTATAATCCCAGTCACTTATGCACGGACGTGAGTCCACGGAGGCACACAGAGATGTGGAGTGTCACGTCTCGTTTAGGAAGTTAAGGGTATCTCTTACAGGATTTTGAAAAGGAAAACAAAAAAAACCCAAACAACCAAATCCTACTTTCTTTCAAGTCTTCTCCAGACAAGAAAGGCCCAAAGCAGAGCAGCGACCCAGCTCGTTACTGAAGGGACGCCCAGAGAGAAGCGTGTAGGTGTCGCTCCTTCATCAGCTCCATCAGAGCAGCATCTGCTTGTCTGCTGCTTGCTGAGGTCCCATCAAGTCAGGGAACACACAGAACATTGCAATAGCTGATGTTGTGCTGGCAACAACCTACAGTTTATTTTAAATATCAAAGAGAAAGCCATTATAAAATAGGTATTTGTACAGGAGCCCAATTCCTATTGCTTTCCCTTTCTTTTCCTCTTTTGGGGAGAAACCGTATGCTTTCCTGAAACACTGGGCTACCCTGATTAAAAATAAAAATAGGTAATAAGTATCTGGCTTTTCCCTTGGTCACATCTCTCCTTTGTAATTTGTCAGGGCCTGCAAATGATGAGGCACTCCAACATGCATGGAAGACGGGGGGAACAGCACAATTTATCCCTGCACAATTCTGAAAGAGTTTGGATATTGCTTGTTTTTTTCATGTTTGTGCTGGAGCATGCTCTTTCTGTCACTGTTTTTTTAGGGCTCATTTCTTCACAGCCACCCCCAAATCCAAGCCCAACCGCACGACAATCTGCCCCAGCACTTCATCGTCTGTATTTCACAGGTGACCCCAGAGCAGAGGGATACTGGCATTTATCCCCAGGCAAGCGAGGGAGCAGGTTTTTTGATTTAATTTATTGTATTTTATTTTTTATTTAGAAATAAAGCTTATTCTCAAGGCTCCTATTCACAGCCGCCGAGGGCTTTTTCCAGTCACATACTGCATCCTGAGAATCTGAGGGCAGAATCACAGAATGGTTTGGGTTGGAAGGGACCTTAAGGATCAGTGAGTTCCAACCCCTTGCCCTGGGCAGGGACACCTCCCACCACACCAGGTGGCTCCAAGTCCCCTCCAACCTGGCCTTGAACCCCTCCAGGGATGGGGCAGCCACAGCTTCTCTGGGCAACCTGGGCCAGGCTCTCACCACCCTCACACCAGTGAAGTTCTTCCCCACAGCTCAGCTCCATCTCCCCTCTTTCAATTTAGAAAAAGAAAAGGAAAAAGGAAAAAGGAAAGAGCCTTCTTCATATAATTCCCTCTCATTTCCAAGAAACAGAGGTGTTTTGCCCTGTTTTCCGTGCCCGCGGGGCGACGCTCGCAGTGCCCTTGCACAGCGGTTCACACTCATCATCCATCACTGCGGGGGCAAATCCAAACAACAGGCTCCCCCCCTCCTCCTTCCGAAGGGCTGCTCTTGTTCTACGCTGTGTCCTCAGGAAAGAACCAGCCATCCAGCCAGATTAGAACTAAATAAAACCACCAAATGCCACCACCCTGCCCCTCCAACCCCCCCTCCTAAACCCCGCAGCCCGCACAATGAGCGCTTGGAAATCAGTTGCAAGAATCAAGTGGCTACAAAAAGGGAATACAACAGCCTTTTTCCAAACCCCAAGGGCCTTTTTAATGCCCTTGTGCCACCTGGTGACAAAAGCCCACCGAAATCTCCCAGGCATCACACTTAGAACAGACTAAATATCAATATATGCACTCCCTAAAGAAGTCACACTTTTTCAGTGCAGACTGCATTTAATACAGATTTCCTTTCCCTTCCAACTCCTCTCCCCACCTCTCAGTAGATTAATCCAGGATCCTGCAAAACAGTATTCCTACTTACCAGAACAGGAGAAATCACACCCTCTCTTAAACGTGCAGCTGACAATGAAAACCTCCCTCATCCTACTTGTCAGTCCAAAATAAAAAGCACCCTAAAAAAAACAAACCCAAAACTCCAAGTATCCTTACTCACCACACAAAGTGAGTGAATAAACAACTATGACACAGCAGGTTTAGCCATAAGAAGCCAAAGGGCTGATCAAAACCCCCGGAATTCTGGAGTGTTCTCACTGTCACGGGATCTGCACCGGGCTTTGCTAAAGAGCTCCCCTTCCCCGGGCAGCGGCAGGAGGGTGGAAGCTGTACAACAGCCTTCTGTGGCACTTGACAGGTCGCAAAACAAAAGCTGGGTGGAAATGTTCGACTTCTTTATGATTAAAAAACCCGAAGCTTTAATGTAGTTTTTTGTTTACTGTGCCGTAAGTGCGGCGTTGGAAGTTGCTGCCAAGGAATCATTGGAACAGGCATCCCTGAAGCAGTGTCAGCCAGCCAGCGCTTTGAAAAGCAGTCAGTTCCTCCAGCCTTATGACTAGAATAATATCCAGTGGCTCCAGCCCGAAGCCTGGTTAATACATCTGTCCAGAACACATAATTACTCGGTCATAACATTCCCCCGGCCACCAGCCAACAAACCAATCAGCCTTTCTCCCTAACTCACCAGAATTTTCTGCTGTGTCAAACCGTTTGATCTCTAGGTAGTAAAAATGCAAAAAATGGAAGGAGGCGGCACTGGAAGGTTTTAATTTAGCCTGGTTTCTCATGGAAATTAAAGCTGAAAAGAACCATGTTTTTGTTGACACCGCCGAGGTCGAGGCTTTCGTTCTGCTTCGGGAATGATGTTACCCTGTCTCTCCCGCAGCGCTGCTGCTCATCTCTCCACCAGCTCAACCTTCTGCCACGTAATCTGGCTTTCCTTAATTGCTTTTTACAAGGAAACTCCTCTTGATGGGAAAAGTGAAACGACCAAAGGTCCTTTCTGGGTGTGCAACTCCCAGGGAATAGGTTGTGTGTGGAAACAAAGCCGAAAGAGGTGAAACAGAGTCTGGGCGCCCACAGACACCCATCCCCATGATTGCCCCAAGCTTTACTGGCAGGAGCACACGTCTAATTTCCCAGTGCTGGATTTTGAGAACTCTGACCCAGCTCCTGAGGTGCTGGAGTCAATAGTAGCTTTGTATTGACCAGGACACGGGGTCAAGAGAACCGAGGCGTGATACCCACTCCCCCGTATCCCGAGCCAAAGGCCCAGCCAGGAAAGCACTCCATGTGCAGCTCAGAGAGATTCAGTCTTTCCTCTGTACAGATATAGAATTTCTGAAATGGCAAAAGAAATTGCTGAAATACCCGTAGTGAAGAGCTTAGATGATACCCTCCGATGTGCAACCTCAAGGATCCCACACCATTTCCAAGCTCAGAGCATATTTATGTATGTTTAAGTATAGGCAGTGTATTTAGGTGCTGTAGTTCTGTGCAGTATCCTTTTTCTTGGTGCCTGTAGATGGACAAACACCTGTAGCTCATGGCCAATACTTGGAATTTAAAGGCGCTACAGGAGTACTCCTACAGAGCGATGCGTCTCCCCTAGCCACGGGGGATGGCAGTCATTTGTCCTGGTGACCAGAGTAGTACAATCACAGAATGGTTTGGGCTGGAAGGGACCTTAAAGCCCCCCCAGTGCCACCCCCTGTCCTGGGTGGGGACACCTCCCACCAGACCAGGTTGCTCCAGGCCCCATCAACCTGGCCTTGAACCCCTCCAGGGATGGGGCAGCCACAGCTTCTCTGGGCAACCTGGGCCCTGGTCTTACCTCCCTCAGGGTGAAAAATTTCTTCCTTATATCCCATCTAACTCATTCCTCTTTTGATTTAAAGCTATTAGCCCTTGTCCTATCCTAGGAAGCAAACAGTTTCCTGAATGTCCTTCACAAGAGCCACCGCAGCTCACAGACACATTGGCCACAGCCAGAGGGGTGCAGGGGTGAGGACAGTACAGTGTTTCCACTTATCCCAAACTGGGAAGGCTGGAAGGAAGAGGGTGTTGGTCTCACCTGAGTTCTGCCTGCAGGATTTCTCTCCATAGGTAAGGACACAGGAGCAGGAGGGATTAGGAGGATCCCTCTTGCAGATGGAGCTAGGATGTGATTGGAGTTGACTTTCAGAGACACCCAGAAACTTTCCCAGTTTAGGCTTTGCTGTTTATTCCTTGTCAGTACCAAACCTCTCCGATTCAGCACTTACTCTGTGCAAAACTGGAATTCAAGGCATCTGAACAGCATATTCTGCATCCTTGGCCTACCACAGCACAAACGACAGCTAAGCATTTCAAAGGCCTGTAGGTTTCTTCTACGAGTGTTAATAGCAGTATCATTCATTTCAACACCAACAAAGATTTTATGCACTTGGGTGTCAGGGAATCTGCCCCAGGGCTGCAAACTGGTTCATTTTAACCACAGAGGATGCCAAGGAGGTGGGGGCTTCTGGAAACACCTATTTCAAGCTTCTGCTTGAAAGCAGCCGTACTTTCCTGAGCCTAAACATTCAAACTATTACACTTGAAAAGCCAAGCCAACACTTCACAGGGCTTTGAGCAAAATGGGAAAACGCTGTATAACTTGTACCCTCCAGAGGATCCTTAACAAATATTAGGGCTGATGGATTGGCTTTGGAAGTGCCAAAATAGCATTGCCTGGATTCCTGCAACCGGCCTGCAGCAGTTGCCCCAGTGCAAACACACTCTAATCCAGCTTTAATTCTGGGATCCTACATTAGGTTTTCAACAGGACTCCTGCCCTGTTTGGTGGAAGCATAATATCACATTTTTAATGTCTCCTGTGTTCACCATGTGCTTAAGTATCGCACAGAGGCACGTTACAGGAGCCCAGCTTTGAATACAAAATGATGGACTTCATGGTTTTATGCTCATTTCCACCTTTCTCCCTCACGCCCGGTTTAATGGAGGGCTTTGATTCATTTTCACACCACCTCACTATTAAGACCCATGAGATTGCTGGCAATTTGTAAGCCCCACAGAGAAACCAAAAATTCAGATGCAGAGCAGCCAGGAATTTGTGCAACCACCTTAACACACCCAGTAATGTGAAAAACGGGTCTTTACCCACACAGACTCTGAAAAATCGCCCTGAACAATTCCAGCAGTAGCTGGGAAAGCTCAGTCCTCCTGGAAAGCTGGCCACAGGTGTTTCAAATCAGCTAACGTAGGAAATCCTGAATCCAAAGCAAATATGGAATGAGGGCACCAGCCTTTGCTGTCCCCCCTCATCTCCAGGAGAGAAAAGCTGCTCTGCCTTCGCTGCCTCACCCCCCATCGCCCTGCTTCTTTCTGAGTGCATCGATGAAAGGGGAAAAAGAACATCCTCCATACCCTCCCCCCTCCTCTTTTAAAAAAAAATAATTAAAAATCAATAAATTAAGTCATATTTTATCTTTAGTGAAGCAAAGCCAAGTGCCCGGTCTCTGGTCTTGGTCAAACTTGCTCTGGGGATGCTGCGGTTAGTTTGAAGAATCCTACACGCCTTAGGACAACCTAAACACCTGAACATCAAGTTTCTTATTTGGAAAAGTCTGTGGGTCTCCATGGAGGTAGGTTTGAGCTTAAAAATGTGTCTCTCACAGCAATACAGTCACAAAAAGGCTGTAAAGTTGTAGGGCTCAGCTGTACGCGAGCGGCAGTGGGCTGACTGCTGTAATCTCTCTGGTTTCTTCACTTTGCAGGGATGATCTCACATTATTTGGGGTAAAGGATTTTCTACACAAGATAGAGTGGAAAAAAAAATAAACAAAATTAAGTCTTTTTATTTAACTGGCCCATTCTTACGTTTCTGCAGTTACTGCAACCCCTGAAACAGTTCAGAGAGTAGCAGTTCAGGAGACATTTAAGTAGTGGCCCTACCCATTGGGCCAATTCATTTTGGGCAACTCCTGGTGTACATTCCAGAAAACCAAAGATGTCTTTTCGTGGGGCAGGACAAACTAGCTGTTGCTCTTTGGCTCTCCTACAGACTCAGGATTTCTAACTGGAGCTTGTTAGCTCAAGTCATCTGCAGCAATTCGGTTTCAAAATAACAGGTAAAACCCCACTCGGGCCCCTTGTCACAACAGCAAATGGTGTTTATATCTTCTCTTTCAATAATTTGACTGGGAACTGTCTGATCAGACTTAATTAACCCCTTATGTGTTCACAGGTAAAAGTCATTCTCCAGCTCACCTCTTGTAGTTAATGCCAGAAACGGTCACTGTAGGGCGTGATTTTAAACCTCTATTTCTCCGGTGACTAAAAAAGGTACAGACTGTGTGCTCAGAGAGGAGGATTCCAAGTAAAATAATTGCTCTGCAGTGTCTGCAGCTGCTTTCACCAGCTGATCAGCCATGGGCATACTCACACTGAATCTGAAGTCACACCAGCTTCGGGGTTTGGAAGAGAAACAGCAGCAATAGTTTAATAAATACACTGACACAGACCAGTTTTGCTGCTCAGACCTCACGCCTGCATTTTCTCAGTAGGTCAGTGGCTTTCCATGCCCACTTTCAATTACTTTGGATTCAGAATTGTGTGGAGGGTTTTCACTAGCTGGAACTTTATGCCCTGATGTGGACAGTGCGTTCCCGGGATTATTACCCCAGATATTTAAGTGGAGCTCTCCCAGTAGAAGGGCAAAGACTGCAACTCATATAAGCCCCAAGCAAGAGCTAGTTCAATTCCTGCATAAGCTGAAGCTGTCGACTC
Organism: Jacana jacana; assembly: GCA_013400555.1. Taxonomy (NCBI): domain Eukaryota; kingdom Metazoa; phylum Chordata; class Aves; order Charadriiformes; family Jacanidae; genus Jacana; species Jacana jacana. The sequence continues at coordinate 178,223 of VZTM01010078.1, read as the reverse complement.
GTTACCGTCTTCAGAGGCACATAGGGCCGAGAAGGCTGTCCACAGGAAAACCACAGCGAGATGAGTGTCAGGAGGATGGAGCCAGGCTCTTCTCGGTGACATCCAATGATAGGACAAGGGGTAATGGGTGCAAGCTGGAACAGAGGAGGTTCCACTTGAATATGAGGAAAAACTTCTTCACAGTGAGGGTGAGTGAACACTGGCAGGGGCTGCCCAGGGAGGTGGTGGAGTCTCCTTCTCTGGAGACATTCAAAACTCGCCCGGACATGTTCCTCTGTGATGTGCTCTGGGTGTTCCTGCTCTGGCAGGGGGATTCGACTGGATGAGCTTTCAAGGTCCCTTCCAATCCCTGAGATTCTGTGATTCTGTGTGAGATCTGGAGAGAAATGTTACGGCATTGGACACCTGAGCAGAGGCATCCATTCATTTGGATGAATTCTGAAACCAAAGAGCATCCATCCTGGAAGTGACCAAAGAGGATTCCGATGAAGTTCGTTCCCAGGCCGGTTCTGCAGAGTGGAAAGGCTGCCCTGCAGAGTAGCAGAATAACCAGGTGGGTTGGGTATTTTTCTTTTTGTTCTGGTGGGTTTCTTTGTTCCTTCTTTTGAATCATGCTTCAGATTTTGTTGAACATTAAGCACTTTCCTTGCTATCTGGGAGGGATTTTGTTGTTTCATTCCTCTTTAAAAATAAACTTCCAAGGACCCAATTTGAATTCTTGGGATCTGTATGAAAAGAATATTACATGAACAGATACTACATGTTAAAAGCTAAAATAAATAGAATAAATGATCTCTCCACCCATCCTCCCTCTGTTTCTTACATTTGCAGGAGCTCCAGCATCACATGTTCTCGTGTTCTGCTCCTCCCTCCTTTCTCAGGAGCTGGAACACTCACCAGCATCCACCTTCCCTGCTCTCCTCTTCCAGAGACCCATATTTCAAATACGAGAGCATATTCCCACAAACATTTCTCCACGTGTCTTCTGGCCAACAGCTTTTCCAGTCCTTGTTCCTCTTTGCTTTGCTAGCACTAGAAAAATATATCTTTGGGAGTTCTCAATAAAAGGTTATATATATATATATATATGTATGTATGAAATAAAAACCCTCAACTTCTGAAAAAGCAAAATTTACCACTTGAGCCTGTCATTTAAAGAAGGGGGGGAAGGCTAACAAGTGATAATCCTTTATTCCAAAAATAAAGCTAGTATAGAAACGGAAGAAAGCTTTCAATTACCCCAAATAAGTCTATATACTTTAGATTTCATGTACCACCTTAAGGGTCCCTCTTCTGATTCTCATCTTTGTCCCCTAAATATGCCTTGGCCACAATCATTTAAAGAGCTGATGGCTAGATGTTATCTTTTTTCCCCCTTAAATTGTTATTGTTCCTCTCTCAGCATCATCCATTCCAATAAAGCCCCCCCTTGCCAAAACACCACCCAAGCCCAGGCGCTGAGGTACCTGTGACCCTCCACACCAGCAGTGGGGAGAGGCATCCAGAACCCCCTGGAGATGCCTTTCCAACTGGTTGTGGGGCTCCAAGGCAGCATAATTCAGATGAAAATAAGATTATATTATCTCAGATAAAGTGACTAGTTTAGGGGCTTGGTTTCCATGCCCTGGTTCGGTCCATCCAGCCCAAACCATGACACTGTGGAAGGTGGGATACATCCAGGCCAATGCTTCATTAGTGCATGATTGCCACAGCAACCTAGGACATGTGGCATTCTCTTTCCTCTGCCACCACCCCTCCTGAAGGCAAATTAATCCTTCCCCTCAGAAACAACCATGAAAGCTCATGTGTGAGCCAGTCTGCCCTGGGGAGACCCCATCTGGAGCACTGGACTCAGTTCTGGGCTCCCCTGTTCAAGGAGGACAGGGAACTGCTGGAAAGGGTACAGCAAAAGACTACAGAGATGATCATGGGACTAGAGCATCTCTCTGCTGAGGAAAGGCTGAGGGACTTGGGTCTGTTCAGTCTGGAGAAGCAAAGGCTGAGGTGGGATCTGATCAACACCTAGAAATACTTCAAGGGTGGGTGTCAGGAGGATGGGGCCAGGCTTTTTCCAGTGGTACCCAGGGACAGGACAAGAGGGAACGGGTACAAACTTGAACATAAGAAGGTCCACCTAAACATGAGGAGGAACCTCTTTCTTTTGAGGGTGGCAGAGCCCTGGCAGAGGCTGCCCAGAGAGATGGTGGAGTCTCCATCTTGAGACATACAAACCCCACCAGACATGGTCCTGTGCAACCTGCTCTGAGTGACCCTGCTCTGGCAGGGGGTTGGCCTGGATGATCTCCAGAGGTCCCTTCCAATCCCTGCCATCCTGTGATTGCGAGACAGCTCGCAGGGGATGATGCGAAGCGCTTTGTGTCCCAGCACACCCAGCTGACCGACAGCGTGCCAGTGATGATATCATCCATAGACAACAGGTAAATTGGGAACTGGAAGGGAGAAGCTAATATCTCTGGTGTTACGTGATTTTGTACTGAAAGGCCCTCGCATAAACACAGACCTGCACAGGAATGGAATTAAGGCACTCAGTTTTGGGACAGAACACCAGAAAACGTACAGCTGGGAACAACTTTGCCTTGACCAGTAGATGAGATAATTGGCTTTATTTTTTTAACTCGTGACTGAACACATATTAACATTTCCTGGGCTTTGCTTTTTTTGGGGGGGGGCTTTTCTTTTTTTTTTTCTCCCTGAATATGCATCTCTTCCCAACCAATTATCCTGGTTGGGATAATTTAAGATATCCCGGTATATCTTAAATTACTATTAAATGCACCTTTGACTGAATCCAGGCTATAAAGAAATGAGCAACTCTGCATTCTGGATGAACTCTGAAGAGTTTCTTACGGTCATATATTCATTCCTTCCCCCCCCGAGACAATCCACTGGACTGCAGGGAGTAGATATATATACATATATTGCATTCTGTGTATATAGATGCTGTATATATTACTGCTTCCTTAAAATAACAAGCAGAGTCATGAAAAAAAAAACACACAAACCCAACATAAAGAATAAAGATGAAAGACAAAGCTGCTTAGTTTGTAAATTAAACATAAATTGAGGTGGAAGAAATTCTCATTATTTACTTAGGGCCTTATCCAAAGCTCTTTGGAGTGAGTGGAAAGAACATCAACTGCACGAGGGTTTAAGCTGTGACACTGCAGTTGGATGCTGTGGAAAACTGCCTGGGAAAGCAGCAGAAAACCAGCTGAATTGGAAGGTGGGGAGGGATGGGGCTTCCTGGATTGTCTTACACCAGTCCTACCTGTGGGACAGTCTTGGTCTTGGCTTACAAGGACGCTTGTTGCTTTGTCCCAGCTGTGTAGGAATGAAGCTCATGAAGGTTTCATGGCTCTGGCTCTGGTGTAAGAAAGAGTAACTTGGATAATATTTGGAGACATGGTCGAACTGGGAGAGAGCACCTGAAAGCAGCTCTCTCTGTGGCACTGTCCCAGCCCATTGGGCAGTTCAGGGCACGGGTCCACATGCCATGGGCTTGGGAGCATCACCGTCACATCATGTGGAGCAAGCCAAATTAAAACAACTTCTTCTCAGGATGGCCAACATTCTGCCCAGCATTGGCTAATCCTTCTGCTGTGCTTACAAAGCACAGGATGAGACCTTTGAGATGGTAAGGGTTTTCCTACCTCTACTGTGACATTTGTTTTTCTCTCTTTTTGCTCCCATGTTTGTCCTTTGTCAGTTTTGAATGACAGGATTCTCTCTATGGATGGCTCCACTCTAGACATTTTCATATATTGGAGGACACACAGCTTCCCATTTGAGATCCAGGAGAGACAAGATACGACTGGAAAGGCTGCAACACACTTGAACACATCTCCAAGAACATAGAAAATGATAGGAGAGGTACAGCTTTGCATATGTTTTCTACCCCACGCCTATAACAGTGTGAACACTCCTCACTAAATGTCCCTCAAAGCCTTCTTCTCGTTGACTGTCATATTATTAGCTCTTTGGCCATTGCAGGCCACAGCTGCGTTGCCTGCAGTCAAACTAAAACAACTTATGGTTCAGTAAGACTTCATGTTGTCCGTAGCCTCAGCCCTATATCCCCAACAGAAAATATGATAAAAATCCCAGCTGAGAGACCATTGATTAAAAAAGTCTGGTTCCCTGCAACTGACAGAGAATCACAGAATTAATCCATTAATAAAATTCAACTTCTCGTATAAAATTATGACACTGAACTTTTCCTGCTCTGCTTTGATTGTAAGTCACCCGAGGAAAGAATAAAAGAAGGAATTGAGCGTTTCCTTGTAAAATCACTGGGAACAGAAACCTGAGCCAGCTGAAGTCTTACAGTAAAAAAAGTTTCCTCACCGCCACAGTGCTACTGTTTAATTGTTTATTACTTTGAAAATGGAGTCCCAACAGTAACGTTAAAATCTGGTTCTGGGCCAACCACGGCACACAAGGTAGAGCTGGAAAAGATCCAGTTAGTTTACAGCATCACGTTTTGCAGTGTCAAAGCAGCAAGTGTTTACTTTAGATACAAAGAGGTCGTAATATCTTGTTTAAATTAAATGCTGAAAATATAAACGGACTAAGATAATCCTTTTCTTTTAATGTTTAGGCTCATGGTAGTGGAAACAGCTTGCAATATAGGGGTAAAACTAAACAGACACCGTGATATTATTCTGGGAAACCTAACTCTTACCTTCAAGAGCCTGGCAAAGCCAGTTGAGAAGTTCAGCTGCTCAAACTTCAGCGACCAAATCTAAAGGGAAAATCTTCCAATAAGTCAGCAATGCAAAGCAGGTGTGGGGAAACTTCAGCTTTCACATAAAGGGCAATTTTCACAGGAAATGTAGGCTGTTTGACTGCCAATTCTATTTATGGCATCTTCAGGTTTCGCCCCCCGCCTCCATTCCTACCTGACGTACCCAGAGAAGCACTGGGATGCCCAAATCAAGTCCATGCCTTCATAGGGTGCTGTAAAGGAGTCTCCTTGGAGCCAGCTGGGACGTTTCTCTCGGGCTTTTGATCTCATAAATCTACTTACAAACAGAGATGATGTTCGCTGCTTCTGGTAACAATTTCTTCCCCCAAACACTGATATTACCACCTCCACCATTCTCGCTGCAGTGCCTCAGAGCATGGTGGTTTCTACTCTGTGTGCAGAGAGGAACCTGTTCTTTGAACACCCTTCTTGCTCCCCAGCTGAACGATGTGTTAAGGAGTTCTGCGTGTAACATTACACTCTGCAGCGTATTTCATACCGTGTTTATTCTGGCACACGTTCCTCGGTACTTTTCACCAAGCTATGGCTTCAGTTATTCTGTAGGAGCTGCTCCATTCCCTCCTCCCTACAATAAATCCCAACAGGATTCCAAAAGAAGCCCACAGTCGCTCCACAGTGGCATGGCCTGTTTCCCTGAGCTGTGATCCCACGGCTGAGAAGTTCCATACGCCATCCCCCACAGACAGCCATGAGTTGTCCGTTGGGCCAGCATCACCAGGACTGGAGGTGGGATCACCATCTCACCCAAAACCATGTGGAAACACAGCAAGGAAAGTCTACCATGTCGTCTGCTTCTCTAACAGCCCTTGAGAGCTGGGGAGGGACTCTTCATCAGGAAGTGTAGTAACAGGACAAGGGGTAACGGCTTCAAATTGGAAGAGGGGCGATTTAGGTTAGATACAGAAAGAAACTCTTTCCTGTGAGGGTGGTGAGAGCCTGGAACAGGTTGCCCAGAGAAGCTGTGGCTGCCCCAGCCCTGGAGGGGTTCAAGGCCAGGTCGGACAGGACCTGAAACAACCTGCTCTGGTGGGAGGTGTCCCTGCCCAAGGCTGGATGGTCTTTAAGGTCCCCTCCAACCCAAACCATTCTATGATTCTCCCCCTTTTCTCTGTTTTGTTAACCTGCCTCCTAGCTTGCAGCCTGTGAGGGGGAAGACAGCATATTCTTTTGTATGAACGCACGTTTCTTTAATAGTTACTAAATTAAAACCTTCTTTTTACACCTATTTTTAGGCTAGATTTAAATTTTGTGAAAGAACCTTGATCTTTTCCTACTGGCATTACAAGGAATGTGGCAGTGTGTGACATGGAGTGTAAATATCAGCTTTTTTGTTTTGTTTGTGTTTCAGCCGTATTGCTCTGTTAACCATTCCGTTCTGAGTGGGCTCCAACTGCTTTCCCAGTCGCTGTACGGATAACAGGGCTTAGCTGCTAAAGCCACAGCAGAAACTGCTACACCACAAACTGGATTAGCACGGCTTTCCTTCCTGGCAGAGCGTGTTTGTTATGAACTCGCCAGTAGAATATGGTATTTCACAATACTGGGCTTTAAAGAACACATTAGCAAAGACTCGGGCTCTGTCTTCCAGCCAAAAAGCCCTCCAACCCGTTCAGAAGGGGGTATTGTATTCTCCCTCGGTTTCCCCAAATACAGCATTCAAAGAGAGCATTATTCAGAAGCTATCAAGTAGGAACAAACGTCTCTGTCTTCAAGTTCCCAGAAGATTGTGCTGGCATTAAGGGAAATTCAGCATTTCAAATTGCTCCGTCAAAACCAATTCCTGTAAACATGTACTTAGCGCCCTAAGAAGGGGATGTTTGAGGCTGGATAAAGAGAGCACTCAGCAGAGAGCACAGAAAAGGGCTGGGAGGAGGATTCCTCACAGCCACAGCTGGCTTGACAGAAAATTGAGTTTAAGAGTCAGGAACGCAGAGGGAGGGCAAGAAAAGCACAGTATGGGGCTTATCAAACATTGTGACACCTGCTGAGTGCAGGGGATTGTCACTAAGGAAAAAAAAATAATCCTTTAAAGTGTATTTTTCTTGATAGAGAAGCTGCCTTTACAGAGATGCACCCACATTTCTATCTCTGCTTCAACCACTCAAGGTCCTGGTGGCAGCAGACACCAGTAAACTTACCAGAGAGGTTGCACAGAGGGATCAATGAATGCCTTTAGCTGTCCCAAGTGTCTTCTGTCCTTCTGCACATGGAGATGCTTAAATCTGTGCTGGGGGTCCCAGGAGCCACCTACTGCTGGGGCAGGGTCCTGCCCTTCTTCAGTATCAGCTGCCCAGGGAAGTGGTGGAGTCCCCATCCCTGACTGTGTTTAAGAGAAGATTAGATGTGGTGTTGAGGGATCTGGTGTAGGGGAGAACTTGTAGAGTAGGGATGATGGTTGGACTCCATGATCCCAAGGGTCTCTTCCAACCTAAATGATTCTATGATTCTATCCTGAGGGGAGTGTGGAGGTTAAATGTTGCACCACCTCCCTGGGCAGCTGATTCCACTGACTGACCACTCTCTCTGGGAAAAACTTTTTCCTCATGGCCAGCCTAACCCTACCCTGCTGCAGCTTGCAGCCATTCCCTCTCCTTCTATCGCTCATTGCCCGTGAGAAGAGACCAGCACCAACCTCCCTACAATGCCCTTTCAAGCAGTTGTAGAGAGGGATGAGGTCTCCCCTCAGCCTCCTCTTCCTCAGACTAAACAATCCCAACTCCCTCAGTCGATCCTCATAAGCCTTATTCTCCAGGCCTCTCACCAGCTCCGTGTCCCTCCTCTGCACTTGCTCCAGCACCTCAATATCTCTCTCGTGCTGAGGTGCCCAGAACTGGACACCAGACATAGATATAGACTGGACACCAGGATAGAATCATAGAATCATTTAGGTTGGAAGAGACCCCTGAGATCATCAAGTCCAACCATCAGCCCCACTCTACAAGTTCTCCCCTACACCAGATCCCTCAACACCACATCTAATCTACTCTTAAACACAGTCAGGGATGGGGACTCCACCACCTCCCTGGATCCAGCAGATCGTACACTCATCCAGGCCATGAGCAGCCAGTTTTTCCATGAGAATTCTGTGGGGGACAGTGTCAAATGCTTTTCTAAGGATGCACCAAGTCTTCGAAAACAGGGAAGAAGTACGTTTATTTATGTGACTGTTCAACCACGGATCGTATTTTGGTATTGAATATAAGGGTTCTCTGCCAGGGAAGAAGAGGGGAGGGCAGCGGAATGGGGAGGAAGCGCCAGGCTGTAGGAAAACAATTTGCAATTATCTGTCCGGCTCAACTGGGAAAAATCAGAAACACAGCTCACGTCTGGATTGCCTTAGCACGATGGAGGAGAGATAGAAAACACAAACAAATAAATAAATAATAAAATGCCAAACAAAACCACGGGCTATTAGAGCCAGACTTCCCGAGAGGCTCCCAAAGCCGCGCTCCGTTCGCTGAGCTTGTACACACGCCTCCCCGCCCCAAAAGCCCCCCCTTCCTCACACAGCTCATGACAGCGCGCACTCCCCACACAGCCACAGCTAATTCTTCATTTTAATCAGCTAACGCAGGAGCCAGAGCTCAGAAATAGCAATTGGGTGTCTTTGCCTTTTAGTATTCTTTTTCTCTCTCTCTTTTTGTTTTTAATTACTCTAGAACACACGTCGTTGAGCCATGAAGAAACTACTGCATATTGTAATTAGTGCACTTTTTGGTGGTTTTGATTAATAAAGTGAATCTATATGTATATATGCATCTTATCTTGTCTGGGTAGATCCCACAGAATAAGAATAGCCCAGAAGGAAACGCTGGCCCGGGAAGTCAATTAGGCTTTTCCAGCCTCATTAAAGCCAGGGGCAGTTCACCCGCAGCCTTAACGCAGAAGAAGTGGTGTTCTGGGAGAAGCCTGCTGTGCAGGACAACAGGGAAACAGGATACCAGGGAAGATAAAACAAAACTAAAGCCTATTTTATGAAAGGAGTCGTCCTGCTATTTGTAATCTTTGCTCGTACAGACAGACTTTCAGTGCAGAAATCCAGAGCCAGAGCTGAAGAGCTGGAGTCACCTTGAAGTCACACGAGGGAACATCTAACTGCTTGTGTGGGGTCTCAGTTATTTTTCAGCAGATAGTTAGTTTGGCCAATTGATCAAATTGATATTTCTTCCTTTTCATTTTTTTTTTTCTTTTCTTTCCTGCAAATAGAAGTTCATCTCCAGTTAAGGCGCTCTCTCTTCCTTCCTTTCCTTGGCCCTCCTCTGAAATCCTTTTCAGCCCCCGAGGTTGGGGTTGGTTTCAGTCCAGCCTCACACAAATGCTTTCATGTCATGGGTGGGTGTGTGCAGTAATTACACAAAGATTGCCTTACCCCTGTCCCCACGGCTCCACGAGGAGCCTCGAGAGCAGCTTCTCCATGAGAGAGGCCAGGCGGTGCTACTCGCAGACCACTTTCTAACCATTTTTAACCTCCTGTCACTTGGACTTCCCTCTCCAAACAGACCCATTTCAGTAAGTGGCTCATTAGCATTACAGGGGAGAAGAATCCTTATTTTTTGATTCCCCCCCTCCCCTTTTAAGCCCACCCTATCCTTCGCTATCTATCTCTGGTGTTTGTACTGATATTGCAGCCACTTCAGTAAATTGAAGCTCTTCCCCAGATCTCCACTCCAAATCAGCGCCAGCCCCAGTCCTTTGGCTGAGGCAAATGCCAGACGTTGTTTATACAGTGGTAATCAACTTGGTAAATTTAGAATATACCAGAATAAATTATGATAAATTTGCTGCCTCGGGATAAAGATAACATACGGGTAAAGTCAGTGGTTATCTCTTAAAAAAGGGGGAAATTGATGAACAGACATTTTTTTTTTCCCTTCCAGGCTATCATAATAAATGTTTTTTTCCCCTCTGGGATTTGTAGAAAGAGAAGATGGGACATGTGGATCTCATGAACTCTGATGCTAAATACAGCTACAACTTTTCAAAGGCTCTCTTCCCTGTATTTCAAGTTGAGCTCCGTGCCCCTTCCTTCCCATTAAGAGTTGTGTTCTCTCTCTTTTTTTTTTTTTTTTTAATTATATTTTATCTCTTTTTTATTTCTCCCCTCCTTCCCCCCAGCCATCCCTCCCAAAGTCAGAATATTAACTCTGTGCCACCAGGGAGCGAAGCGACACAGTCTCCAGGGGACCCGACAGCACCCCTGCCTTTTTGCACACACACCCCCCTTCAGAGGGGAGTTCAGACTCAACAACCAGTGGAAATGAAGTGGTGTTGATAGTTTTGGGGAGGTTTGGTGTTGTTTTTCCTTTGGGTTTTTGTTTGTTTGTTTATTGTTTCGGGATTATTTTGGTTTTAAACTGGGAATATTTATTTTAACTGGGAACCCTTTCCTTCAGCCTGGGACTGCACTTCATTTTCCTCCTCACTCTCAGTGCTTCAGAGCCCTTTTTCAGGAAAGTTAATTTCCCTGGACAACGCCTTTCCAAAAAATATCCATATAAAATGCAAGCTATCTGTGGAGTAGCCAGTTATCTCTCTCTGGCAAATACTCATACTGGGCCCAAAATCTGTGGGAGGAAAAATACACGCTTGTGCCCAGTATAGAATTTTGGTGAAATTTCTGGGGAATGAAGACAATAAGGATCTAACTCAGTCCTAATCTACCTGCCAAGCACAACATCCCTCCGCAATAGCCGTTACCCGTCTGTACTGGGACATCTCTGTAATTATCTCTCACAGCTGGAACACAGGGAGGGGAGAAGCTAACGGGCAGGACTGCCTTCCTTCCATTTCATTTTCCACCTCTGTGCCTTTCAGCCCCCCCCCAAATTTAAGTATGTGTTTAAGTTCCAACAGGCTTTAAATTGGATTTAAACACCCGCTGTGCCTCGCTGAGGAGGAAAGGGATTACTCACGGGCCTTCCCACCTCAATTATGTGCTTTGCTGAATGGGAGACTCCATGCCCTACCACATTAGTACTGAGAGAAGATGTGAAGGCAGAAGCCTAAAGCCTCTGCTCAGGTGATGAGGAAGAATGAGCAAGGATGATGGGCAGGCAACACACCTTGATAGAGTGGTTTGAGTTGGAAGGAACCTTAAAGCCCTTCCAGTGCCACCCCTTGCCCTGGACAGGGACACTTCCCACCACACCAGGTTGTTCCAAGCCCCCTCCAACCTGGCCTTGAACCCCTCCAGGGATGGAGCAGCCACAGCTTCTCTCGGCAACCTGGGCCAGGCTCTCACCACCCTCACACCAAAGTTCCTCCTGAGATCTCACCTCAGTCTCCCCAACTTCCCCCTTGTCCTGTGGCTCCCCTCCCTGACCCAGAGTCCCTCCCCATCTTTCCTGGAGCCCCTTGAAGGACTGGAAGGGGGCTCTAAGTTCTCCCTTGGGCCTTCTCATCTTCCTCTCAATACATTGGTAGAGCAGGGGATACTCCACCCATGGCAGGGAGATTCCCTCTGCCTGGGCACTGGCAATCATGCTAAACCAAGATGATCTGCAGCAAGACCATGCTGCCAAGAGCTACCCTGGAGATGAACCTCACACCACCATCTGGTAACACAGGAGCTGCTCTAGTGTTGATTTTACACCTCCAGAATGACAGCAGAGAAGCAAACCTCCAGCATCACATCTAGTTTTGTTAATTAACATCATCTTTCCCATTTTCCAACTTATCCTAAGCCAGTCAGAAAAATCTTCATGGCACCCAATACAGTACCAGCTACAGCACTGGGGGCTTCTGGTGAGGACCTAGATGGGACCCAGTTGTCTCCCTTGTGCAGAGAGACACAACTGAACTTGCCCGAGTTCATCCCTGAGGGCTTCTGCGGGGAACATCGAGATCCCTGGCGACACGGAGCCTCGGAAAAACCCATCATTAATCACCCAGCCCCTTGGAGAGGGACTAGAAGCACTTACTCCTCTCTACCTCGGCCGCCCCCATCTTTTCCCACATGCCTCATGCTCTTTTTTCGCTCCCTCGCCGCAGCCGCTCCAACGCCAAAACATTTCAGGAGGATATTTACAATCCCAGGCATCCCAGTGACCAGCATTTCCCTGCGACCTCCTCACCCCGTCCATTAGCTCTCGGGTTTTTGCAATGTTATGCCCGCACCTCCCCGCCCCCAAATTTTTCTTAGGCTTCTGTGGCTTCCCCACGGCCACTCCAGTGGGAACTCAAATTCCCACTTGGCTGCACTGGGGGGGGGAGCAGAACACCAGTCCCCTGCCCTGTGAACCACAGCTTGACCTTAAAGCAGAGCACTGGGGAAACTCATCACACCCCTGAGCTGCAAAGAGGACTGCAAATTTCCACTAACTCCTGTTTTTAACCAGGGGGGTGATGCGGTTGGCTACTAGCGCTCCACAAATTAAAGTATTTACAGGGTTTTTTTGTCATATTGAGACACGGCAGATGAGTTTAAAGATAGAACCTGGTAGGGTTTGTTTGTCTCTTATGGTATTTGGGGGAAAAAAACAAACCAAACAAAAAAAACAATAAAAAAAAACCCTTGTATTTGGAAGCTGTGTTACCCCGTAAAAAAAAAAACAACAAAATAAATCCCAAACTAAAACTGCCTCCAAAAATCAACAACTAAAAAAATTAAAGCCCAAACCCAGAGTTCACATTCGCTCAGGAAAAATCAAACCAAACCAAACTGAACCTAAACAACCCCCAAACCACAACATGCAACCTGGAATAAGGTATGAAAGAAGCCACTCAAAGGTGGGTTTCGAAGACGGTTGTTGCCTTAGCACAGGCAGGGTACTCGGCTGAAAAACGCCTCTAATGAGGGCAAAAGAAGTAAAAAAGAAAAAAAAGTATCTAATTTTAAAATTAGATGAGTTTAAATCTTGCAATTATCTCATTTTAAAGGTGATGAACTGGGAAACACCTCAGGAAATAACGCAAGAGGGCAAGAGCAGAACGCACGCCTTGTCGTCCCTGGCGCTGCAGTTAGAGGTCGGAGCGGGATAAAGCCACGCTCCGTCGGGATAACGACCGTTCCCCTTGGTCTCCTGGGCTATTTTACTGCCCGAAACGTGGCGGTGGCTCCGGGTCTAAAGCCGGTAAGGGGGCTGCTCTGTCCCAGCCGGGGCAGGTCCTCCCGGGAGAAGGCATGGAAACGCCAGGAATGGGCAGATTCTTCAGAAGGATTTTCAGAGACAAAAGCAGGTAAGGGCTTTGCTCTTCCTAACTACTCTCCATAAGTAAGCAGGAGGCAGGGAAAAGGAGCCCTGCTGGGGAGCATGTTATTTTCTAGGTGGGAAACCGAGGCAGAGGAGCGTTTAAAAAGCACCTCCTGAAGTATTTTACCAACTTTACAAATCCCAGCCTGCGTGGACTGGTGGAGGTTAGGCAGGAAGGCATTGGGAGAATGGGAAAATGAATGGTTGTCTCCCAGCCCTGTGTCAGGCTCCCAGCGACCCTCCTTTCCCAGCCAATTTGTGCATTAAAAATGTTCAGGAAAAAACAAAACAACCAAACAAACCAAAAACCCCTGACTTCAAGAAGAGCAAGTTTCAGCTGGGCCCTTCTCCTGCCTCGGAAAAGACATTCCAAGCCCGGGGGAGCCACTCACCAGCAGTGAGAGAGTTAACTCCACGCACACACGGTAAAGATAGAATATATATCAAAGCTTTCACACTTTTTTTTCCATTCTGTCCTCTGCTCCATACTTAAAAAAAAGAAAAAAAAAAGAAAGAAAAAGAAAGAAGCAAGGTATTTAAACTGAGCGACCATGTATGCAAAGGAAAACTTTACAAGCAGATAAGTCTCTGGGAGCTGAACCTCTGCCAAGACAAAACTGTGTGGTTTATTTTAAAAGGAGGAGTGGTTATCACTCAGAACACACCGGTTCTGCTGAAGCAAGCGGAGGCAAAACTAATGCTTACAATTTTTACTTGTCATTAAAACAGAGCTTTCGAGAAACAAACCTTCATACTGCCTTTTTTTTCACCCTATGGTGAAACAAAGCAAAAAAAAAGATTGCAGTTTATATAGAGGAAAGGTCTGAATTCAAAAGGAAGGATATTCCAAATAACTGTTTTTGTGGAGAAGTGAAACTCTGGCACCAGGAGCCCTGACGTGCAGGCAGTGTGTGTTATGATCTATATTACAGCCCCAGGACCCACATGAGACCAGGTACGAAGGAAAACTTCTGGAATTTGTTCGAGTTTGTGAGCCTGACTGTGATTTTATTTACAGCAAGTACCTCTGCTGCCTTTGGTGAACCCTCAGGCTTAGACTGGCAGAAGTAAGAGCTGTGGAGACTCTCACTCCTTTCTACCTGAACTCTCAGGTGGGAATGTGCAGGGGCAAAAGCTCAGATAGTTGTTTTATCTTTACCGTTAACAAGAACGAGTCAGGAGAACTGAAAACCCCACATTTATGACCATTCATCTCAGCAAACCTCGTCAAGAGCAACATGAACTCTTTTCATAAGGGTCGGGGCAGGTTTTGCTCCAGGGGCAAAGAGGCATCAAGTCAGCAGACATCAGAGAGAATTACAGAAGATTGACACTCGGGTGGGAGAGAATCACAGAATCATTCAGGTTGGAAGAGACCCCTGGGATCATGGAGTCCAACCATCAGCCCTACTCTACAAGTTCTCCCTTACACCAGATCCCCCAACACCACATCTCATCGACTCTGAAACACAGTCAGGGATGGGGACTCCCCCCATACCCTGAGCAGCCCATTCCAGGCTCTGACCACTCTTGCTGGGAAGAATTCTTGCCTCATGTCCAGCCTAACCCTACCCTGCTGCAGCTTGCAGCCATTCCCTCTCCTTCTATCGCTCATTGCCCGTGAGAAGAGACCAGCACCAACCTCTCTGCAATGTCCACATCATCTGNCCCCCCCATCCGCCCCCACCCCGTAAGATTAATAGGAAACACCGGATTCTGGGGGCTTTAAGCTGATTTCTCTCGCTCACCTTCACATTCTCTCCCGAGTTCTGGCAGCAGAGAAATTATTTTCAACTATAATTTCAGCATTGTTGGGAAAGTGGCGTGATGGTTTCTGCTGTGCTTAATAAACCCAGCGCTCTGCCAGCACGAGGGAAGTCAGACAGCCAAAATTACCTCTTTTCTGAGTTTGTAGAACATTAACAAGGAGCTACAAGAGCACGTTGAGNAAGGGTCGGGGCAGGTTTTGCTCCAGGGGCAAAGAGGCATCAAGTCAGCAGACATCAGAGAGAATTACAGAAGATTGACACTCGGGTGGGAGAGAATCACAGAATCATTCAGGTTGGAAGAGACCCCTGGGATCATGGAGTCCAACCATCAGCCCTACTCTACAAGTTCTCCCTTACACCAGATCCCCCAACACCACATCTCATCGACTCTGAAACACAGTCAGGGATGGGGACTCCCCCCATACCCTGAGCAGCCCATTCCAGGCTCTGACCACTCTTGCTGGGAAGAATTCTTGCCTCATGTCCAGCCTAACCCTACCCTGCTGCAGCTTGCAGCCATTCCCTCTCCTTCTATCGCTCATTGCCCCTGAGAAGAGACCAGCACCAACCTCTCTGCAATGTCCACATCATCTGCCTCAAACAACAACAACAAAAGCACACGTTTAGAGCTTCTCCTTTTCTAAGTAGTGTCCATCACTGTTACTGCCTGGGTCTTAATTTGCATCAGCCTCGGGAGGTCTTGGTTACTCACACAGTCTGGTTTAGTCCATACCACGAGGAAACTCAACTTGGTGCTTTTCTTCTTTATAACCTCTAACATAAAAGAAATGAAACTCAGTCCTTTGCCTGGGTCCCTCACTTGTCAGGAAACAAACTCGTTTGCTCCAGAAAANAGGGAAGTCAGACAGCCAAAATTACCCCCTGTTCTGAGTTTGTAGAATGTTAACAAGGAGCTACGAGGGCACGTTGAGCCTTTTGCTCTCAAGCTCTAAGATCTCACTGGCTCTTGCAGGGGATTTCAGAAGAAAAAAAAATAATCAGTCTTCAAATTAGATCTTAAAATTTGCACCCAAAGAAAGGTCTGAATTTGAGAGATCAGTGTTTCAAGCTGAGGGCAAGCGTTCCTCCGCTGGGAAGTCCCTGGTCTGGTCGGTGCAACTGACGGACCCCTGTGCTGTAAATTTCCCACTGCCCATTTTCCCAGCTGGTGAGTTAGCTAAAGTGAAAATCACAACCTGACACAGGGTATAACAGAGTGAAGATTTTGGAGCTGAGGTTGTGAAAGGATGGGAGCACATAAATTCATAAATTTGGTGTCTCCATTTTCACACCCCGGGTTTTTCACCTTCTCCATCACTTAAATGCTGAAGGAAATTATGGATAATATTGAAATGGAAATTATATGTAATTTGTAAGGTTTTGTGGTTTGGTTTTTGTTGTGGTTTTTCTTTTTCCCATGAAACCCTAATTCTTGCCATTATCATCATGGTTCAGCTACTGACCATTGAGGTTTTCACCCCAAAATACCAGGAGTGTGGGGCAAGACCAATCGCCACCTTTGGTTTGGCCATGGCAGCACCTGATCCAACTCAATTTTACTCCCAGGGGAATCCTTCCCATGCAGAGTAAGAAAACTAAAACTGAAGAGTTAAATTCTAAAGGAAAGGAGCAGAGAAGTACCTGTTCTTTAGGGACTCCACTGCTGTGGGGATTTCTTGCATAAATCTTAACAAAGACAGCGAAATATCACCAGAAAATAAATGTAGAGTGGAAAAACTCAGATAAGCTGCCAGGAGATGTTCTCATCATTAGTTAGAGAAGGAGTCCCTCAGAACACAAACCCAAACACCCCAGCTTGGGAAAACGGCGGGATGAATTCAGACGGTGCCAAAATTTCACGCATTCGTTTCCCCCCTAAAAAGGGGCCGAAGAGGAATAAATCACCCGTTTTTGAAAAAACTTGATCCCAAATCTGAGTTTTGCAAGCACAGCCTGGTTTCTGTTTACAGCATCATGCACTTGCCATAGAAATACAGCTTTTTCATTAACGTTTTTTGCCTACAGCTTTGAAATCCCGAGAAGCAATATGAAACTCTTCATAAAACAGAAATACAGTCACAGGCATGCGCACCACCGCTGGCTGACTGACATCTGCAGGCTTCCCCTCAAAAATATGGCTAAAAATACATTTGGAGAAAATCTGGTCTCAAATTTGAAACCACTATTTCCCTGTCTGCAAGCGGGAAGAGAGTCGCGCTTTTCGTTCTTTACCAGAACAACTCGGTCCAGGGAGGGTCTGGAGGTGACATAATTGCTCGAGTTATAAATCTGCTTTACTTAAATAACCAACCAACCAAAAAAAAAAGTTAAAAGGTGCAATAAACACAAGTATATAATTTTAAACCCCCAAAACTTAAATAAAACCTGAATCTTTCAGGGTGTAACTGATTTTTGATGTATTTTCCTGCAGTCAGCACTAATAAACACACAGCGAGAAGAGATTTTAGATATTCTTCCTGCCACAGCTCTCTTATTTAGTCCCCTGGTCGCTCAGGACTTGTGGCTATGGAAAAATAAGGCCTCTATGGATGCTGCTACTAACCAAGGAGAAAAATGGTTCAGCAAGACTACAAAGCAAGCGATGAGTATAATAAGGATTAAATCCAATTTAAGAGATGTTGCCGTGCTGCTGGGTTATCAGGAGGAAGAGTCACAAAACCCTCCAAGACAGAAAGATGCAGATGAAACCAGTATGTTTCTCTGATTTGCATCCATCAGTTGAAAACTACTTGTGTTTAGATAACAAGCCAGACAGGGAGTGCTTATGGAGAAGAGCTGATTTAAGTCTTCAAGCAGGTTTGTAAATTCACATGAAACACCAGGTCTAAGGACACTACCTTCTGCCTCCACCAACCTCCCCTCTGCCCCAAGGAAAGGAAGGTTAAACTGAGATAAACCAACATATTGTCAAAAAACTATTGATTAGATTATGCCAGATTCTCACAATTCAAAGGGGAAAAAAAAAAAAGCAGAGGAGGAAGATAATGCTGACCTTTTGTTCTTTCACCTCTTTTCAAGATGCTTCTCTGCAGAGCCTATCATCCCATTTGCT
Organism: Jacana jacana; assembly: GCA_013400555.1. NCBI lineage: Eukaryota > Metazoa > Chordata > Aves > Charadriiformes > Jacanidae > Jacana > Jacana jacana. Next base: position 160,403 of record VZTM01010078.1, on the reverse strand, counting down.
GCATTCACTTTGTTCTCTACCAGAACCCTTGGAGAAACAGGCATAAAGGGAAATAAATTTGAGCAGCTCTTCATGTCTTATATTTAACCATTTCTCCAGGAGGATCTCGTTCTTCCTCAGGCCTGGTGGCAGGAAACAGGGCTAGAAATCAAGGAGCAGGAGGACCAGCTGCTCTCCAGCTATCACAGAGAGATCCTCCACCTGTGTAGCAACTGCAGTGATGGAGAGTGGAGAACCACCTTCCCTCTGCAGGTAGGGGTGGTGACCAAGCAGGAGAGTCCCTGCTAAAGGAGGAGTTATACAGGAAAGATCTGAAGACCTGACACATCTTCAGCATTTCAGTTTTGAGCCAGGTTATGGCTTTTGCAGGTCACCCAAAGGGTGAACAGTTTTATAATTTGTGGGAGAGTTTTGTGTATGTCTCCTCTCCGAAGCAGAAAAACTAACAAAATTGGTTTTGCCAGAGGAAAACAACTGCAGTAGGTGGGGCAGAGAGGCATGCTGAACTCTGAGCTCTGACCAGCTCTGTAGAGAACAAAGTCGCTGGGCTTTGACTCCTCAAGCTGAGGTGGCTTCAGAGGCAACCTCCTCTCTCACCCACTCATTACCCTGCCTGGAAACAAACCTTCCTCAGAGCAGAGCCCACCTCCTCAACTGCTGAAACTCACGTACAACCCCACACCCCCTTCCCCCATGTTAATTAAAACTGAAATGAAGCCATTAACCAGCCCCAGCTCCCATCTCCAGAGCTTGGTTGGCCCCACTCCATTTCACATGGCCCCCGAATGTCGTGCTTTTCTCTTCCCCATGGAAAAAAACCTCCAACTCAGAGACCTCCCTGGTGTTAAGAGAGTTTTGAACAGTTTGGTTTCCTTCCGTTAAAGCCTGATTGTTGTCACAAAGTGGAGTTGGGTTCTGGAAGGATGGGGACTGCAGGTGGTTTGCACCCCACTTCCACAGCACGTGGGACGTCTAGCGGTGGCCCTCTCACCACGCAGGCTTCTGCGTCGCTTGAAGTTATTTTGGGAATAATATCCTGGCTGCTGTTAAAAGGGTTTGTCACTCCCCTCTTCATGCTCAGTATAAAACAAAACGCACTTAACATTCTATTCTGTTTATTTAACCATTTATTAATTTATTAAATCAAGAGTGTTTTCTCACCCAGAAAACATTTGGAGCATTCCTGCAGATATCTGCCCAGTCTTTTATTCTGCTCTTCAGGGCTGGCCCAAATAAAGCAAATGCTTTTTCTTGAATGAAATGACCTTTAGCTCCCACTCTTCTACTCAAATGAATTTCTTTTCTGCTATGACTTATATGAAAAGTAATGGAATGACTGCTTCCAAAAAAAAAAATATACAGAACTGGTTGTAAATAAAGTCTATCTTCAGCTAAAGAGCTTGAGTGCATTCCTTACATTAAGTCATTCCTAACTAATACAGTTCTTTAAATAGAAGAAATTAAAGAGTGCAGTGGCAAGAGAGGAACAACTGAAATGCGTTGGTGGTTCTCTGTTTGTGTTGGGTTGAGCCGGACCTGGGAACCTCTAAAAGTTCAGGTATGACAAAAAGATTGTTTACATGAGGAGGAGATGGTCCATGCTCGGTTTTAGGCAACTTCTTTAAGGGAGAGAAAGGAAAAAAACCCCATATACACCATTCCTATAATTTACTTTCTGCAACACGTGCATTAGGAATGGTTCCACATGGCGGTAGGCAGTCTCTCCTGAGACAATAAGAATTTTATTAGAGGACAAAATGTTCAAATACACCCTCCTCTAACAGGGACTTCCCTTTGACCAGCTCTTCAGAGTTCTTCTGTCTCATTTTGCTCTGATTCATACACACACCCACACCGGTTTCACACCATGCACCCTTGCAGTCTCCGGTGGAGTCACACTTGATCTACGCCCCAGGAGACCAAAGGTAAGAGCTGGTCCAGGTGGGAGCTGGTGGCAACACTCCCGTTGCCTCCAATGGTGCTAAAGTTGTGGTTTTTCCTGTTAAGACCAAGGCTGGCCCCTACACCAGCCACCCCACATACCAGGGAGACGCTCTACCGCCGAACCAGCCATTTCACGGCGGCTCCACCACCTAAAATAGGCTGAAATATTTAAAGAGTGCAGGGGAAGGAAGATAAATTATTCAAAGATACACCAAGTTAGCATGGGCTGAACTTTAGAAAGGTAACATTTATGGGCTGGCTGTATGGAAAAACATCCTGGCTGTGCATTAATCAACCCTGAAGAGGGATATAAGGCAAGGCCAACATTTTCAGACTCAGATGCCTAAAGTTTGGATCTAAATCCACAGTTAGGAGTTCAGTTTTAAGACTACCCGGCTTGAAAAATGTGGTTCTGACCTGAGTTTATCTGTTGGGCTTCACGAACTAAGGAAAACTACCGATGTGAGCGAGCACCTTACCTGCTCTCAAAATTAATGCCGTGGGAGAATTCCTGCCATTTCACCACAGGACTTTCTCAGACAATTGAACAACCACAACCAACGCCCCAAACATCAATGCAGGGACGTAGATGACTGGCAGGAAAGTGCTGCAGGGAAGACAGAATAAAGGAGAACTATATCCTCCTTAAAATTTTATTTTTACTCTTTGCTATATAAAGAAACATAGAACTTGAAAGCATTGTGCGGCTTCTCTGGAATTGTGTGTCCTCGTTCTTGAGAATAAATACTATTTTAGATCTCCTTTTTAAAAGGAATATTAAACATATTGCCATACTACAGTATATTAAAGAGATTTCCCATTTTAATAATAAAAATAACTCATATTAGTTTTAAAGTTGCAAGATGTTAACATCAGATGGGAAACAGTTTAAAAGACAAGTGCTAAAAATAACCTTTAAAATGCAGTGTACATTGATGTTTCAAAGATGAGTGAAAGTTACACTTGGCAAGGGTGTTGGATCCTTTCATACGCGGGATATGTTTAGCTTTGGTATTTTCTTAACAAATGGTTAGTATTGGGCCCTATGTCCCTGGAGGAAAGACATCATCCCGCAGTGACATGTTTCTATACAAACATACTCCAACCGGGGTCATCACTCACCTTCCTAAACCCCCAGCAACCCAGGCCAACAGCTTAATTTACAGAGAGAGAGGCTGTGTGGAGTGTGGGACCGGCGGATCCCAGGGTCCAGTCAAGGTCTGCCACTGAATTAAGGAACAGATGGAGCGGCTCAAGCTAGAAGAGAAATCCTTCTTTTTTTGTTTCATTTTTTTTCCCTTTTCCCCCTACTTCACCCATATATCTTCACATGCATCCCTAACTCACGCTTAACCCTTTCTCCTCTAGGGAGGCGTGACGTGGACACCGGCTCACTTTGCTGGCCGACGCCTGCACAGGACCTGACGCTCCTCAAACCGGGACGGATGGTTCCCAGAAAGGGCAGTGAGTTCAAGCAGCTCCGCTGCGGTTCGAGGCTCTGACCTTCCCCACATCATTTGCGGAATAGCTTCCTACAAAGGAACAACAAGACCCAAACTAGGTACCGATTAGGCACGATTTTGGTTCCTCCCCTCTTCCTTCTTTGTGTCTGACAGGTACACGTGGCAGTTCCCCCGCTTTGCGACGCCGTGTGTTGGCAGCCATTGGCCACCACCGGACAGTGGAGGTACCAGTCCGAATTCTCCTAAGTTTACCCATTTTTCAAAGCAAGCCCTGCAATACCTAAACTCCTAAAACCGCATTTCTTCTGTCCCAGTCTAACTATCACAGGTTGCCTCTTCCCGTAAGAATGAAACGGGATCAAAAATGCGCCCGTTTTCAGCGTTTTCCTTTAAATTGAGTCTTACTTTTCCCCGTAGCCCTAGATAAAACTGGAAATCAAAGTTACAATTTGTCGGTTCAATGAGGGTCAGCTATCTGGCTGGGTCTGTGAGTTTTATATACTGACGCTGAAAGATGGCAGACACCCAGCGATCTCCTTAGATATAACAGGGAGGAGCTCAGATTTACACTTGGGGGCTTGGGGGTTGGTTTTTTTTAGCTTGATGCGGGCATCCAGCATGTCACAGCCCCTCTGAAGGGGGTGATGTTCTTTGCCCAGTGAATACCAGCGATGTATAAAACCTCTTTTCGAATTCTGTCAAGAACGTGCAGTTTTTCGCAGCACGGAGCAGAATTCTGGAAAACAGAGGGTTCTGTCAATAAGCAGGTAAAGATACCGGCCAGTGGTGGTATAAATTTACAGTGCCTGATTGCAGAGCGAAGGTGGGGCTACCATCTCCTTCTCCTGTTCCCATAACATCTGCTACTGGTCACCGCTACAGACTGGGGCTTTAATCTAATCCAGTCGGGGCTATTCCTACCTCCTAGAACTGCTTTCCTCGATTAAAGGCACAGCCTTTCCCCTTGCCATCGCTGCTGGCTACCCTGCTTATTGTTTTCATACAGCATAGAGTATAGCTATTTTATAAATAGAACATGCTGATGTACATGATTAGGGATTCATTTTGGAATCTTTCGTCAGCTCGATCCACTTTCATCAAGAAGATATACTTGGTACGATTGACTGAAGAATCAAGAATCTCCCCCTCCCTCTTTAATCTCCAAAGAATCACATTCTTTGACCATTTCAAATCATTCATTGTCTCAAAGTACTCTGTAGAACGTGAGGGCTTGTTGAGAAATCACAACTGGGTCTAGGATGAAGGATCAGTGCTCTGCACGGGCGATGGCCAGAGATGCTCCATCTTCGTTTTTCTCAACACTGCACGTGAGCAGGCAGCTATTGACCTCTCAGGAACTGAGCTTCTTTGAAATGTGTTGCCCACATGTGGTCCATTCTTGGCCCGTACGTGCTCCCTCTGCCTGCAGCTAGCCACGAGCACGCACACAATAAAAACGGACTCCATGTGGACAATTACTCCACGGAGAAAGTTATTGAGGCTGCGGAGCCAAGGAGCGAAAAGTTAGGAAATGCCAAATTGCCTGTTGTCTGTGCAAGGGTGACCTCAGTGGAGAAGGGCATTATTTACTGTCATGGCGCAAGGAGTCTCAATTCCCCTTTCCCGAACGAAAGAGCAACCTCTAAGTGTCCTCTTGCCAAGGGCTGAAAACACACGTGGCTCAGAGGGTGCCAGAAGCAGAGTTCTGAAACTGCGATTGAGAAGTCAAAGGAAACAGCCTGTATCCTGTGGGGGCAGGGGGACAGAAACCCACGGAGTAAATTTCTCCCCGCTTTCTCTTCAGTTTGTGCTGCCTCCGTTTGCATTCTGTTGTTTTTCAAAGGCCTACCATAGGTTTTATAGGCCTTTCTGCTTCCTTGCATCCCGCTTGCATCATCTGGTGCATCCTCATCCACCGAGAAAGAGGTTCTCTGGGAGGACAAGGAATGGGCCACCCTTCGCTCAAAGCCCTTCTGCTGCTCTGCTCTAGCGAGAGGAGCCTTTTCTTCCCTGGGATGCAGGTTTTCCACACCCGGTGTGGCTCCTTCTGCTCCCTAGGCTTTCTCCTCTCAATCTTTAATCCTTTTTTGTCAAAAGTCCTCCATTTCTATCACAGAATCACAGAATCTCAGGGATTGGAAGGGACTTTGAAAGATCATCCAGTCCAATCCCCCTGCTGGAGCAGGAACACCCAGAGCAGGTCACACAGGAACACCTCCAGGCGGGTTTTGAATGTCTCCAGAGAAGGAGACTCCACCACCTCCCTGGGCAGCCCCTGCCAGGGTTCAGTCACTCTCACTGTGAAGAAATTTTTCCTCATAATTAACAGGAATCTCCTATCCTGACTTCCCTTCGCTCATCTGTTTCCCTGAGTGGCTTGCTGGATAAAATTCCATTTAGCCATCTTTTCTTTGCCCTCTATTCCCATGCCTGGCAGTAGCCTCTTGGAACTCCAATGTTCCTTAGGACAGAACCTGCCAAGGAAGTTGAGGTTCCCATTTGCTCCCTATCCCCAACATGTGCTAACCAAAGCCAGGGGTTCACTGGCTGCACTGGGTTCCACTTTGGCAAGCTGGCTTATCTTGTGTTGTTTTATCACCAGATAGCACAGTCATATATACATATATATATTTGTGTATACATATATATACACGTGTATAAATATATATATAAAATAGAGAGAGGTATTGATCACTTAGACTATTTTTTTAGTAGAGTAGTCTGAATTTTGTCATAAGGGCATCGAGAACAGACATTCTTCATTTTGAAATGAATATTTATAGAGAGATTAAGTGGTTAAGGTAAAATGAAAGCATAAAATAATCTGAATTTCTTCTTTTTTTAATAAATTCATTTTGTTGGATTTAGAAAAGGGTCCTAACAACAGTGGGTATTTTCAGAAATGAGCAATACCCTCTTAATCTTCACTGTTGTGGATACAACAGACCCAATCCCTGGTGTGTACACCGGTTGTGTAACTGGGGAGAGCTGACTGTAACTGGGATGGAAATTCACCCATGCCAGTCCCTGGTTTATGCTTCTGGTAGGAAACCACTGGTCACGCAGTGGGAACCAAAGACCAGAGAGGGAGGTGGGGCTGCCAAGGCGCTGGTAGATCCCCATCAATGACTTCACTCCACTTTGTGAAGATGCCACGTTTCTGTCATCTCCTCCAGGATGGAGCACGATTTGAATTAAAGCAGGTAGGACTTGGTTAAGGCACACCCCAAGAAGCCTGGCTGGTTTGGGATTAAAGACAGCAAGAGAGGGACTGAGTGCAGAAAATCTATCACTGGACAGACTTTTCTGCCGGTCCCTCGATGAATCTGGACCTCATTTTTTATTTGGTGTTGTCCCACTTTGGTTCCCACTCTCTTAGGCACATTTTGAACTTCTCTAACGTGCAAAGGATGACAAACGCCCTTTTCTCTCCCTGAAGGAAGCAGTGTCACGCAATCAGGTTTTTGAAAAATAATACAAACGGAACATCTTAATCTTCTCATTGTCAGACACATTCTTTGTAAGATTTTTGTGCACACATTGTAATTTTTCAATGTCTTTTTAAAAAGTGGACAATGAGACTCCTTACAGTCTATCGTTATCCATGTTCCCTTTGCACATGTGGAAACTGAGTAGCTCATTTCATCCCCCAGTTGGACTGGGGTAGTTCTTCACCTGGATACCCATTTTGACTCCCAAAATATTCACCGGAAGCACTGTTTTCCATACATACTGTCCTGTTTTGGAAATATGCCTTTTTTTCTTGACTTTTCTTTTAAATCCAGTGTATTTCTGTTGTGTAAGGAAACCAGCTGGTATAGAGATGCGTAGCAAGTAGGGCAAAATATCTCTGGTATGGATCTACTGGAGGGACTTTTCTCCCCTGTAATTTAGGGCCTTTACTCAATTATTTAACAACTATCTGCCTATCAGCTTTTAATTGGGTAATAAAAGGCCTTTGTTGTCACCTTGTGAGACTGTCAGTGGATGAAATAGGACAACCCTAAGGTTAAAAAAAATAAAAAGGAGGAAGAAAGCAGAAGATCCAGAAGGTATCACCCTACTTTCAGTGACTCTGGCTGGTCAGGGACGACTCACCGGGATACACAGCTGAGACCAACATATGCCAGAGTTTTTTTAACTCCAAGTGCTCTTGGGGATTGCCAAAGAAGGGTCCAGCCC
>VZTM01010078.1:139277-152784 GCA_013400555.1 Jacana jacana | reverse complement strand
GGGGGATGTTGTGTGTTCTCAGCTAGTACTGGGATCTAGCGAACGAAAGGAGCAATGTTTTTCCTAGTTACGTCTTTAAAGTACATTTATCGTGCAGCTTATGCTCTGGCAGAAAAAAAACATTCCTAATCTGTTTTAAAACAAATAGATTGTGCACAGCTGTCCCTGTATCCAAGGCAAAATGATGATTTAATGTTGATTAAGAGAGAAGGCCTTTGAAGTGAGCGAGGCAGGAGCCCGTAGTATGTCTTTAGTGATCATTATCAGTCTTTCCCTGAAGGGTGACTTGGTGCCAAAAGCGCTTTCCCCAAACTGGCTGAGGTGGATTCAGGAGCAAATGCTTTGTAAATTTAAAAAGACCTTCTCATTCGCAGGCCTCTGATGTCTTATTCCTTTAGCTGTATTAATGTCTGAGAATAAGCAGATGCAGCCCTTTTTCTCTGGCTGGCTACGACGCGGGGCACCGTGGGCATTAGTTCTTCATCCCCAGAAGAGCAGCTGAGCATTTATCCTGCAGGAAAAGCCACAGAAAGTTGCTGGGTTGGTTTGTTTTGCTTTTCTGGGGGGGGCTGGGGCTTTTTTTTGTTGTTTGTTTTTTTTTTTTTTCAGCTGCTTTTCCAAAAGGGAAAAAAAACCCACAGCAATATTGGATGTAGCTTTTTATACCGAAAGGTGGTTGAGAATCGTGACGTGAAAGTGTAGAGGATGTAGAAAGTACAACCAAGTTCTCTCTCTCTCTCGGTCATTTGTCTCCCAGTTGCACACAAAACACCAGTCACAGCACACGTGTGCACGCGTGGAGCCACACGGTGAGCACCGTGTGCTACACACATGTAGCCACAAGGGCTCTTTAGGCTGCCGCCCGATGTGAAGCCAGGGGCCAAGCCTTCCTCTTTGGGTCCATCCATCCTTCTGTCTGCAACTGGGTTGAAAAAACATGTCCCCGGTGCCAGTGCCAGATAAGGGCAACCCTGGGTCGTCTCTCGCCCAGGTCCATTCTCAGGGAGCTGAGGGGCTGATGGTGGGAGAAAGGAGGCACCGGGAAAACCCTCCCTGGTTTGACAGCCACCATTTACAGCCATTTAGGAAAATGCCAATTTTCCCTCACAGTGAAAAACAAACAAACAAACAAACAACCCCCCCCCCAACCCAAAAAACCCAAGCCAACCCCCCTCCAGACCCCCAAAACCATCAATAATTTTCCTGGTAAACTTCTTTCCGACTCAAGTCACGGGAGCCTGCAGTTCTCCAAACCCCCCCAAAATCCAGCGTTACCTGTTTATTTCTTACTGTTCTATAAATAGTCCCTGCACACACTCCTCCTGGACAGTGCTTCCCATCAAAGCCTTCCCAGCTACTGTTTACAGCATCCCCATTGCTCACATACTTTCTCAAATACCAGAGCATTAGGGCAAAAAGTGTAAAATATAAGGATTTTAAGCGCAGGGGGCTCTTCTGTAAGTGTGACCGAGACACTTCGGTTTCCAGGGCTGAGAAGGAAGGCTTTGCTGGTGACTTCAGGGGGAGGGTGGGGAAGGAAACCCACCCTTTGATGGAGACGGGTCTTGTATAATGGTCTGTAATTTAAAAATTATGTAAATGCTGTACTGTGAGAGCTGCCAGATTGACAATTCTGGGAATTTAAGCGGAGGGCGAGAGCGTGGGTTTCTCAGCCTTGCTCCATTCTTGTGTTGCGAATCATGCCAGGAGGGAGATATGTCTTAAATATACATAACCAAGTGCAGAAGAGCACTTCTAGACCCATATTGTAAAATTTTAATTCTTCCTCAACCTCCTCCCTCCCAAATAACCAGAACCAGACAAGTTTTTGGCTGAAAATGTTTTGTTTAGGGGCATTTTCATGGAAAGTTGAAAGCATAAAGCATTTGTCCAGAGAAAAAGAGTTTTTACACGAAATTTTCAGCCATCCATATTAACTTCAAGCCTTTTCTTCCTACAAACATAATAATTAATCTCATTCTATCTTTTTCTTTTTCATTTGTTTGATGTTTTAGCTTTAGTTCCTATTCTGCAATGAAGAAGATGGAAAAATTTGCACTTCAATACAATTTTCACATTGCTTTGCCAAGCAGCTATTCTGTCAGGGTTGGAATATTTCAGGGCAGGGTAAAAACAGGCGTGGGTAATAACATACAGCATCAAAAACCTACTTTGGGGCAATCTCCTGTGAAATCCAGCGTTCTGAGTTTGACAGCTAAAGATTTCAGAGGGAGCAGAGTCGCAACGAAAGGTCAGACCGGTCTCCAAGCCTACTTAATCCTTGACCTTGCTAAACCTGACGAAGGTAGCAATTAATCCCAATTACAGGGTTCGGTTTTGTGCAATATACAAGATAAAATGTATTTAATGAAGCTGGTCTGGTAAATTACGCCTAGATTTAGTTGCCGAGTGATTAGCCAGTGTCTCTAGCAGGGTGTCCTTATTAGATTTGGTGAAGGGAATTATCTGTTTTGAATATTTATCCTTCTGGTTATGGAATGGCAGTCTGTAAACATGTCATTCAAATGGTCGTTTGGTTGGTTTTTTTTTCCCCCCTGAATCTTTTCTTCCCAAAATATCGGGTCTTTTTTAACAATTCAGTGAAAACGTTGGTTTTGACATTTTCCATCAGTTGCGTGTTTCTGGTTTGTTCCAGAGGGCAATAAAAAGGAATGACCTGCAGGTTCGGGCTTTGTTTCTTTTCAAAAAAAGAAAAAAAAAAAAAGAAAAAAAAAAAAAGCGACACTCCGCAAAACACCCACAATTTGGGGAAAATCATTTCAAAAGATGCAGGAGCCCCAGAACAACTTTCTTTTTCTACTTCATAGAACTACAGAAATTGTGAAAGGTTACTGCAGCTGCAGTTTCTGCATCAAGGAGGGGAAAGGATCCTATGGAGGCCTAAGGCATAACTGGTGAAACGTAACAGAAAGGCCTCGGGCAAAAATGTTCCAAGGCATAAAAATGGGAACTCTGCAAACCCTGTGCAGTTCTGCCAAAAGACCTGATCCTGCAGGAGCTGCCTTTGCCATTTGCTGTGGCAGCTGTGGGCCAACTTGGCACAGAAAGTTAGTAGATGTTTGGTGGGTCGAACCTTTAGCATCCAAAGGTGTTTCTAAACCTGTGTTCAGACTCCCCATGTAAGCTCACGGATAGTTAATTGACTCTGGTCTCTTCTTTTGTCCTTCTATTTCTGAGGAGCTTCTCATTTTTCACATTCCGTTTTTCTTGGCTTGCTAATTAAAAAAAACCAAAACAACCCACACATTAAGAAATATTTATTTACAGAGTGGTTCCTCACAACGGTTAGAAGAATACAATCAGGCATAGGCAGAACCCCTATGACATGTAACTTTATTTTAATACAGCTGAAGGAAGAAAATCAGGAAAATTCATCCTTGAACTGCCAAAGAAATGGCAATTTTTGTCTCTAAGGAAAATACCTGAGCAGAGCACTGCAAAGGGCATGGGCAGCATCTCTGCTGTTAGCCTTCAGACACCCCACTGCCCACTCGCCGAACGCTGACTCGACTCTAGTTTTTGAAGTGCAAAAATATATCAGTCTCTTTTCCACCCGCGACCAAAAAAAGATGCCCACGTTCTCCTGAGATAATATGGTTTTAAGATCCCACAAATAACCAACATTTGCAGGAAGGAGGTCAATTAGAATCGATTTATGGAAAACACGCATGATCCTTCCTTCAATAAACCATTGGCCAAATACAACAAGGCTGACAACAGAGAATTCACTAACTCCAAATTAACTAAGAATTTGCTAATGTTGAAGTGTGGAAAACCGTGACTTTCACCAGAGACTCCAGTTCCTTCCCGAGAACGGCACCGTGAATTGTGGCCTTCCCTTTAAACAGAAAAAAAACTGCCGTTATTTTGAACCCCAAATAATTAGAATGAATGTGGAAGAAGCATCATAACCCACCCCTCCCACACACCCCCCTCCAGCAGCTGACATGACCCTACTGTGCTGCAGAGCTACGTGGTGCAATCAGGAATTAAATGCCCCAGGATTGTGTGGGCCTCCTGAGAGAGTTGGAGTGTAGAATTTCACCCCCCAAAAAAAGTGGTCCTTCCGGTCCCAATCTCTATTTTCTGCCATCTTTACCTCCATTTCCCCCGTCCCCCATCTTTACTATTTATAGTGTCCTGAGGATACACCTTATTCACAGAATTTTAGTGGTGATTTTGCTGCTAAGTAGAAAACTGTCTAAAGTGTCTTGAGATACCGGGCTATTAAGGTCTTTCGCTGTACCTGCGGTACTGGGAGTAGCAGTGGATGTGGAGATGAAGTGCATTGGTTACGAATCAGTTAAAGAAAATGAGCCAAAAATACCATCTGCAGCAGCAAATCTGCACTGCTTAGCATGAGGTTTTAATTTAAAAATATTTACTCCTAAATTTTGAGAGCTGTGAGGGGTTTTAGATGTGTGCTTCTCATTAAAGAGACGCTGGCAGATAGTGTAGGCCAAATATTGGCTCTGGAGAAAGGGCTAGAAAAAGACCTGATATCAGGCCACATCGAGCCACTGGTGGTTTTCTTTTTAGGCAGAAGCCTTCACTGTAACAATTTTCTGTTAATAATTGAAAGTCTCGCTTGACATTTTGTCAGGTAAATGTTTAACTATGGTATTAGCTGGTACCTGGACATCTTATAGTAAATAAATATACAGAGAGATTCGTTCTTTTGATGAGGTTTTGAGGAGTTGTTATATGTTAAAAACATGCCCTTTAAATGCAATGTGAAATGTTTGAGACTTATTTACCAGCGCTGGTAAATAATAATAAATCTTAATGCTCTGGACTCTGCCCACTCTTTCGATGGGGGCACTTATTTCTAGAGGTCCCAAATGTGGGGAGCAGCACAGCTCCCTGTGGAGTGAAGGGGAATGGTGTGGTGCTACCTTGCTGTCCCCACTGGGGGCGTGGGAAGGAGGGACATCGTGTGGGGACGTGCCAGGGCTCAGCCCTTCGCATCTGTCCATCCAAACCCCACAGGAGTCCTTCCTGTGGGCGATGAGCGCCGGCTTTGAAAACACCACCTTGTGCTCTCAGGATCTCCACAAGAATCTGCCTGCTTCCCCTCCATCACAGCTCGTCCTACACTGAAGGATTTCCACCCTTGGAATCCAGAGATGCATTTTCTCGGTGGCCTCACCCACTTCACTTCGGGAGCCTCTTCCATCTCCCGAGAGCTCCAGCTGAGCAGCCAGACCTCCAATTGGGTTTGCCCTTCCTTTAAATGGCTGCATTAAAGCCACATTAATTTAAAGATTCCTTTAAATTCCCTAGTGTTTGTGTGCTGGGTTCTAGCCTGCCTGAATCACTATCCTTTTACTTTAAAGTGACTTCTTAATTAAAAAAGAAAATACAGGAGAAGTAAAAGCAAATTGACAATGCTATAAAAAGATTTTTATGTGATTGGGTAAATTTAAATATTTCTGCAATTAAACATTCCTAACTTCTTCCTCAATTTTCTTTCCCTTTTGCTGTACTTAATTTTTCTATAATGGGTTTGGATAAAAATTATTTTTAATTGTCCAGCCACAGAAAGGTCCACATCTGCTCCAGCAGCAGACATATAAAACCTGTGTGACAAACACCATCATTAACCAATCTGATTTTCTTGTTGGGAGGGTTTAATGCTGTTGGGCGTAGTATTAAAATGTAGAATTTGATAGTGCGTCTTAAAATTTTAATGATGTGTTCATGAATATAAAACATGCTTCCACCAGTGACTTTATGACTTCTCCTCTGCATAATTAGTGGTATCTGTTTTATGAGCTCACTGTTGTTGCCTTGATCCCATGAAAATGTGAAACCACTGTAATAATTTACACCATTCCACAGCTTTAAAGATACAAGCTGGGATTTTCCCCCCTTTTCTCCTTCCATGTTCCCTCGCCTTTAATACCAAAGCAGAGCTTTAAGTGGCCTTCGTGAAAGCTGGGTGAGGAAAACAAAACAACTCAGGGACAAATTTAATGTTTAATCATTTGTTGTAACGCTGCAATTTGGGATTGTTTAGTCTGAGGAAGAGGAGGCTGAGGGGAGACCTCATCCCTCTCTACAACTGCTTGAAAGGGCATTGGAGAGAGGTTGGTGCTGGTCTCTTCTCACGGGCAATGAGCGACAGAAGGAGAGGGAATGGCTGCAAGCTGCAGCAGGGGAGGGTTAGGCTGGACATGAGGAAAAAGTTTTTCCCAGAGAGAGTGGTCAGTCAGTGGAATCAGCTGCCCAGGGAGGGGGTGGAGTCCCCATCCCTGACTGTGTTTCAGAGTAGATTAGATGTGGTGTTGAGGGATCTGGTGTAGGGGAGAACTTGTAGAGTAGGGCTGATGGTTGGACTTGATGATCCCAAGGGTCTCTTCCAACCTGAATGATTCTATGATTCTATGCAATCATTGCCCCGGCTTTAATCTGCCTTGTCAGCTTCTGCTGGAAGATGAGACAACCTTCCTGGCACAGAGCTGGGGAGTTTCAATGAACTCAGTCATTTGAGGAAGCCTGGTTTAAAAAAGAAAGGAATCTGCTTTTTTAGTACACAAAGTAAAATGTGGGTAACTTCCAGTGAGAAAACTAATTATCCAGGCAATAACGATTCTGGGATCACAATGGGTTAACTTCTGAACCACCGGTTTTTGGGCAGTCTTTGCTCATTCATCAAGCTCTGGACCCACACAAGCAAAACATCATTTGGTTCATGAGAAGGAACACGACATTTTGCTTAGAAACTTAGAGCCAATATTAGGCAAGAAGGACAGCAGTGTCTTCCTTGGTTTCACCTCCCTATATCAAGGCTCCTGTTGGTTAGAACAATGGTGTTATTGTGGCCTTTAACGGGGGTGACTAATTAATCTTCCTCCACCCAAAGTAGATTGTGAGGCTGTGGGCAGTACTTGAGGACACATCTTCCACACGTGCTCAAAGGGTTGAGGTTGCTCAAAAGCAGAGATGTCACATCCCATGGTTTGTGCAGGGGCCATCCACAGCCCGACTCTGAGCAGTCTCCCTTCAGAATTTAAGCAAAATCGAAAAGAAAACAATTGGCCACCATGGAGCAAAGACAAAGAGTCTCAACTTTCAGCCCAAAAGGTGGAGTTTCTGAGCAGTTACATAAATGCCACTCACAAAACAAGCGAAAATGCATGCTGAAAGCAGCAAAGCCTCTGGTGATGAGCTGCTGACGCTATGGGCTGTGGCTCTGGAAACCAGCTGAGTTCCTCAACAGTTAAACAGCATCATTTTGCTACTCATCTAGGGAGAGAACACACAGATTAAAAACACGGGCGAGTTCTTCTCCACAAAACTTGTGTAAAGCATGGAAAAAAATTATTTTTATTTTTTGCCAGTTGAATTTCCTTCTGGAGAAAGGAGGCTGTTTTGGTTACACATACTGGGAGAGGCTATCACCCCTGTCGGGGGTTTATAAGCAGCAGTGCGTCGCTGTCGTAGGGGCTGTCACAGGAGTAGCACTTCCCACAGCACTTCCTACCATTCTCTGCAGTCATTCCTTTGATCGAGACACGGTACAGCCAGGGCCTGCCAAAATACATGTCATCCAGCCAGAAAAGTTGGTCGTGGAAAGGATTTGGGCATGAGGGGTCTGGGTGACTGACCATGCTCCAGAGGCGCTGTCGCACGATAAAAAGATGCAGTCAAAGCACTCCATCATTGTGAAATTATATTTGTTTGGAATTGTTCATTCAAGAAAGAGAAAGACAAAAAAAAAACCCCAAACAACAACCCTCCCCCCCCCACCCCCAACCACCAACAAAACATGATGTTCCAAATTTCATTGTGATTTGGGATGCAAATAAAGAGCAGTGTATGAGAAGAATACCCCCGGGGACCACAGCTTCACTGCTCACTCAGTTCTAAGGAAAACGGAGATTCAGGTCCTGCTTATCTCAGCTCTTCCCATTTGATAAGCACCCAGCAGTCCTGGCTGAAAGACCCTTGCTCCTCCTTGCCTTTCAAAGTGTCTGCCACAGAAGGTCTTATCTTGCCCTGCTTTGGCTCCCGGGGGCACGGCTGGGTGGGTGGAACTGGGATTTCAATCAGCTCCTCCTCTATGGGGCTAACCAGTTAAAGAGTTAAATTAATCTTTGTGTTTGGCTCTCAAAACCAGTTCCAGTTTTACGTTCCCTGTTTGAATTTTACTGGGTTCCTCTTCTGAAGACCGTTTCTTTGTTGCTTACTTCAGTGGGAGGTTATCTTTTTCCTTTGAAGGTTATATTGTGACTGGCAGAGGGTCAGGAAACTTCAGTCACATTGGCCTGTTACGGAAATACTTTGAAAAATAAATGTGAGAGACAAATGCTAAGTAAAGAGACTCCTTAATCAGCAACAGTTCGGGCCCAGCGAGGTATCCAGGAATGTTTTGTTTACACAGTTTATTAATGCAGACAGTTGGGAGCACTGGAAGACGTTCTGCTGACTTTGATAGTCAAAGTCTGGAGCCCGAGGTTCGCTCTCCCTTGGCAGGACCTTCTCAAAAACAACAGCCTGAACAACAACCACACTTCTGCGGGACGCTGCCGAGATGGCACGTAGATTAGCAGGGCTTTGTTACCTGCTGTTGGGTTCTCCTGAGCCTTGTCTCACACCCATGCAGCTTGCTGAAAGTAGTACTCTATTGCTGTACATCAACGTCAACGAGATGGACACGGTACCGCTGGAAATATGCCCTCCCAATACAGAAGGGCGAGGGTTTCTAACACTCTAAGGCATTCTAAAATACGTGTGGTTTCTTGTTTGCTAATTCTACATTTAGTTTTTACCTAAATACACCGAAAAGAAGTCCAAGGCAGAAACTTGGATGGATTCAACATGCACTACGTGTAATATAATCCAAAATACGCAAGGGATGGGCCCTGTGCTTTCTGGTGCATCACTCCAAATGCGTGGATAATAACATTAGAAATATTATAAATGATAACAGAGCTGCCTAGGAACCTGTTTCAGACAGGGTCAGGCCGCTTGACACCCACCAGCAGCACAGGGAGCGATGTGCAGGCAGCAGCAGGACACACGTCCCTTGGATTTAAAGCTTGAGCCACCCTCGTCTGATGCCGTTGACTGTAACAGCCAGGTTTGCAGGGACCCCAGTTAGCAGCCGGTTGTGACATACTGTGCCACATGTGCTGGGTCTCTCAGGCACAAGCAGCAGTGTAAGGGTGGAGGAAAGTCCAGCTTAACTGTCATTTTTGATAAAAATTAATTTCCTTTAGGCATTTTAGGCCATTAGGCAGGAGGAGAAAGGCAGTTTGAGCAACGGCCCCTGTATTTAGCTTTCAGTGGATCTGAACTTTATGTAGGACTTGATGGCTTCAGATGGTTGGACTCGGTGATCCTAAGGGTCCCTTCCAACCAAAATGATTCAATGATTCCATGATTCTATGACTTCAATATTCTGCACTTTATCCCCAGTGTCCCGTGCTGCCACAGGGCACGCTCACCCCCAGGAAACCCCCCTTTGTGGCCTGGGAGGGGGCGTTAAACCCCCGTGAAGCACAGGTCTGGTCTCAAATTGTCATTCAGTTGATGACAAAATGGGAAAAAAAAAAAAAAAAAAGGGCAAAACCAAAAGCCTTTCCTATTCTTTCCTGGTTTCATCTACTTGGCTGCCTCAGCCTCAGCTCCGGTTTATTGCCTGCTCACTGTGCCAGTGCTCTTTGCCGGATCGATGCCGTGCTAGAAAATGTCTCAAAGGACCTCAAAAATAAAAAAAATCAATGAATCAGCAGTAATTTTTCCCTTTCTCTGACTGCCACATTTCTCGTGTCCTGGTTAAGCCAACAATAGTTTGGGAAGACTTTCTTTGCTCTAGATATATCTCTAAGTGCAGAAAACTAAGGGAGCCACCCTGACCTGCAGCTCCCACTTGAGAATCATAGAATCATTCAGGTTGGAAGAGACCCTTGGGATCATCAAGTCCAACCATCAGCCCTACTCTACAAGTTCTCCCCTACACCAGATCCCTCAACACCACATCCAATCTACTCTGAAACACAGTCAGGGATGGGGACTCCACCACCTCCCTGGGCAGCTGATTCCAGAGTGGAGTCTCTTGCCCCTGTGCAGGTTGGAGGGACGTCCTTGCTGTTGGTTGTCAGCTCCAGCCTCAGGCACCTCTGGGTTAGGTTTAATTTTAATTTTAATTTTAATTTTAATTTTAATTTTAATTTTAATTTTAATTTTAATAGAGAAACATCCTATCCACAGCACAGACCTTCAGCTTTTCCTTTTTCTTTACGCCAAGCAGGCTTTTATAAGTTCCAAAAAGAAGAATTTACTACTTAAAAAGGCTAAATAATGTGGTTACCGCTTCAGTGCTGAACTTTGATTTAGTTTATAGAGATAACCTATTTATGGTTGAAACTGCTAATGTGTTAATTCTTGCTTTGGTCCCCTTACCCTTTCCTCCCACAATCTCAGCAGGTCATTAAGATTCATTAATGCACAACCTCTAGCAGGAGGGGACCACCAGAGCACGTACAGCTCTGGTCCCGCACGGCTGAGATCCGCCCCATCTGCCTGCCTGGAGGACAAGGGCAAGATGTGAAAGTCCTCATTCAAAAATATGCCAGATTGGTTATATCTGCAAAGGGCTAGCTCCACCACCTGGACTTTTCAGTGCGTGTTCAGGCCTTTCAGAAGGCAAGAAAAATATGGAGGAGTGAAGCAAAGATTGTGGTCATTAGGGAATGTGGGAAAAAGGTAAATAAATAAAACTTTCAGCAGAAGTACATGGTCAGTCACCTTAAAGAATGCAACTCTCTTCTTGAGAAATTCCTACTGGGCAAAAACTAGAAATCTAGTGCAAAATTAGAGAGATGAAGGGGAGACACATCCCCACCTTCTAGAATTTCTTCTTGAACACTGGGTTGATCCTGGGGTCTGAGCAGGACCCCCGTAACAGGTAGGAGGCAGCAGGGTTTGGGTTGTAATGGAACTGTCTAGGAAAAACACAGTGGGCCTAGATATCCTCCTCTTGTGTGCGATGCTTTACGAATAGACGGGGCTAATGGGACCTTAACGCAGACTCCCAAAAACCAACGTGGAGACCAATCTCACTGTAAATATGTTTCCCTTCTGATACTGCCTTTTTTTATCACCCCTGCTAGGTCCCATGAAGCAAGAAATACGCCGACAAAATGACTGAAGATAATTTGGCTCAGGATAAATGGGGAGATGTTTGGAGTAATTTTTGAGGTTACTGCACAAAGCAACTGTACACCCGCAACTGTATCCCCTTCAGATTCTCACTGTTTATCCAGGCTTTCAATACCATCAAACCATTTCAACTCTGTGAAACTCAGAGGTAGGGATCTGCTGAGAACTGTGCACAGAGAGAAACCGAGGCTCAGGGCAAGACTCTCTGTGTTTACGATGCTTGCATTCCTGCTTCTTTAACAGTATCTAATGAGGAAGGCATTAATTGCAGCACTTTCAGTCCTTTTATCAGCATCTGAGAGTCCTTTGAAAACTTAGAACCCTTAGTTTCTGTCTGACAATAATCTACTGGAATACTGTCGGGAGGATCAGAGCAAGATCAGGACCAACACTTTCTAGACCTTCAGCTCTTCCATGGGTCAACTTGGCTCCAGAGCTCCCACTTGTGGTCAGGATTCTGCCTTCTGGAGTGTTGCATCTTCATGGTTCCCAAATAACCTCAAGTGCTTTCGATTTGCCCATCTTTATTTTCTCCCCCTTTTGAGCAATTACAAATTAAGAAACTATTCACTGAATAAACTATTTCGAACGAATGGTTTCAAAGCTGGTCTTCAAAGCAGCTGAGGTGGGAGAAAGGGGAAGGTCTATCAACACTGGCAGCCTAGGAATGTTACATTCAAGCCCGCTCTGGTTTAAAATGCCTTTGAATTGTAGTTGCAGCACAAGCTCTGTGGTGTTTGCAAGATGGCCAAAGCTGGCTCTGCAGATCTAAATTCCAAGACACTGATAAAAAATAAATATCTCATTTCAAACACTGTTTAGAACCATAGAGAAGGCATCAGTGCCAAGATGTATGTTAAAAATTGGGAGAAGTAACACGCCGTAACTAACAATTCCTATTAATGCCATAACCTTGGAGTGCATGGCTATAAATATTCGGATTAATCCAGCTTGAAGGCATATTTATCTTGTTATTAATCCCAGGAAGGTCTTCCAGTGCCAGGACATGCAGATCTCCCCAGTGAGCAGGGAGCCAATGTTTGGCAGACGCATCCGTCTGAGACCTCCACAGCATCCTGAGCTCTGCCCTTGGTTGAAGGAGCCCGTGTGAGTTCCCTCAGCTACGCTCAAGGAGAAAATACCATCCCTGGATCAAGCCTTGCCACGTCTCTTGTCATTTTAGAATGATAGAATCACAGAATTGTCTCAGTCAGAGGGGACCTTTCAGGTCATCGAGTCCAACTGCCAATGCACCGCTGCCAAAAACCATCACTAAGCTGTATCACTGAGCACTTTTGGGGTTTTCCTTAGCTAAACCAGGAAATTTTGGTAAGGAGCTACACCAGCAATGAAGGGTTTCTATGTTCCTCTTTACATTCGCTGAAAACATGAACCCCATATTGCTCTGAGGCCTCAGTCAGGCCTGAGGGTGTTTTCAGCCCTAGTAGTACATACTGCTATATGGATTGCAATGGTTTGTTGAATGGTGATGAATTTGAAACTTTCAAAATGAATCTGATGGATGGGATGGGAAGTAACGCTTCCCATCATCCTGTGAGGATCTGTGCCCCCTCGCCTGGCCTCTCCACCTGAAAAACCAGGAAAAACAACCTAATCTGTAGCAAAATCTAACACAGTATTTTGTTGCTTGTTCCATCTGTGCAGTGTACATACATTACATGATAATATATCTATACATATATAATAATCCATATACGCTATTCTTCCACATATAGACACAGAGTCACATATATACATACACTTTTGGAGGAGTGGCTGTTTAAGCAAAGCAGACTGTGCTTCCCTGCTTTATTCTGTTCTTTTTTCACATCACTGCAATAAGCAACTTAAATCACTGTCACCAAGGTTTTCAAACAGAACGGGCTGGATGCGACGATGAGGAATAAACCCAGCCCTTGCTGACGAACATAGGACGGGGAAGTCTTGTCTATTTTGCAGTAGGGCTGGAAAATATGTGGAGAAATTAATTCATCTGCTTCTCCAGTTTCTAAGTGACCGACGCTCAGAAGACAAATGGTGGTGAGAGTGGATTTCACGTGTTCTTCACTAAATTATCTCGCTGTCTTTTCATTCATCTAAACAGGTTAAAGTGGAGTATCCTCTCCTGATTTGTACAGGAGGAAAGAGTAAGCTGATTTACAAAAAAAACCACCACAAAACAAACCAACAAACTGTACTTAACTCAGCTGTCTTAACATGATGGGACAAGTTCTCCATCAGTTATACACATGCAACTTTTATCAGTGGCTGAGGAAGCAGATGGCTCTAAGCACAGCTCTCCTATTTTAATTGCTGC
>VZTM01010078.1:96866-138897 GCA_013400555.1 Jacana jacana | reverse complement strand
TTTAAGACATAAATTAATGCTTCTTTTTAAAGAAGTTTCATAGAAAAATTTCTGTTCAGCTGTTACTCCTATGTTGGATCAAGCTTAAAACTCAGACCTGTCATTGTTCTGGTGTGGGGAGGACTGGAGGCAGAGGAGGGTTCTGCAGGGCCGGGAGCTGGGGAGGCTGCACTCTGCTTCCTCTTCCTCCTCCTCCTCCTCCTCTTGCCATGGACCAGACACAGATCCCTCAGGTTTAATGCCTAAAGGTCAACCCTGGATGCTCTGAAGGTTTTGCTAGCAAAAGGACTCCTATTGTGCCTATAACCTGGAAAAACTACTTCTTGGCCAGTGCAATTTATTCCAGTCCTGGAAAGTAAATGAAAAGCACGCCTGGGGCTCCCAGGAACCATCCCTCTTTCTGCCCATTGATAAAAAGTCACTGGGGCAGAAGTTTGTACTGCCCGTGTAATTGAAATTACTGGGGCAAAAACTGGCACTGTGTGGAGATTTGAAATTACAGGGGCAAAAACTGGCACTGCAGGTATAACTGAAATTACAGGGGCAGAAGCCTACACTGCAGATAGAATTGAAGCCTCCCCTCCTCGAGCACTTGGCACAGGGTTTGCACGTGGCGTTATGGGTGCCGTTGGGTGATAATCCTCCCCTTTCCCAGCAGCAGCAGAAGGCGAGGGGCTGGTTTTCCCAAGGGCTGAGGGTGCGAGGAGGGGGCCGAGCGGTGCTGTGGGAAGGCAGAGACTTCACTGCCTTTGCTCTGCACGGACCTTTCCAATAAAATCCCAGCAAACTGAAGACAGAGAGCCTGGGGATGGGTTTCCTGCTTTTTTTGTTGGGTTAGTGAGCCCTTCACATCAGTTACGCTGATTTTATGTGGTTTCGCCGGTTCTTACTCTTTGGAGCAAATACGGGCTTGAGCAGCAGAGTCTGGGCTCTTCCACCCCTCTTAAAATACAGCATTTAGAGAAGTTTCCAGCAAAGGAATGAGCGTTGTCAACTAGTTAGCACAAGCCATTGGAAAAATCCCCTGAACTCCGTAGCGGCAGAATAATTACACACAAATGGAGTGGGGAGTCCTACGGAAAATGCAGCCCAGCGACCTGGCATGGTTACAGCACAATTTAGCAAGTATGTTAGAACAAATTACTCCTTTTAACCATAAGCCATTCTGTTTCACGCTTTTAATGAAGGCCTGTGCCACACACTAGAATACTTCTCACCTCATTACTACTCATAAAAAGCAATGATCCATTCAAAGGCTCCTCATATCTCCCATATGAGATGTAAAAGAGCCCCCTCTCTCTCAATCTGGCACAAAAGAGAGGAACGGCTCCTTCCTTCAGCCTTTGATGTTGATCATTAGGATGTTTACTAGATAAAAGAACTGAAAAATTTATCTGCCTAACTTCACTGCTGGCCTGTGTTAGCGAGCTGCCTCCCAGCCCCCCCGGCTCCCCGTTTATAAATGTAAATCTCTTGTTGCTGTTTAGGGAAGGAAAAGGGTTTCAAGCTTGCTCACAGAGATTATTTTGCTCTCTCTCTTTCTGTATATACATATATAAAAAATATCTAATAAAAGGGGGGGGGGGGGGGGGGAAGGAAGAATGAAGGGAGAGAAACGCCCAGCGAACTTGAAGAATAAAATAAGGCAGTAAACCAGAATGAAACTGAAATGAGACATGGTGTCTGATAAGCAAGCTTAAAGAAAAAGAATTAAGCCAGTTATTGCACAAACCCAGGCACACCTACCCGAGCACACACACGCTCCACGTAGCTCTGCCTATTTGAAAGTGCACAGGCAAAGCTGCAAACAGCACTTTCTCGAGGAGGAATGTTCTTATTTGTTAGTACTAAGCCCGTATCTATTGATTATTTTTTGCTTTTGCTTGAAACAGCCCAACAAAAGACTTTATCTCCCCAGCAGCAATTTTCCCACTTCAGCATGTTTTAGCATAGAGATTCTGCACTGCCCACCCCAGCACCAGGATAGGAAGCGCCCAGCTCACAGGCACTGCAGACCGTGATGGGGTGGCCTGGGGTCTTCTCTGCCACCCTCCTGGGGCTCCCCCCACCCCTCCAGAATGTGGAGGCAATGGCCAAGGATGAGTGGGATAGTCAGGTCTGCTGGTGTGGTGTTCTGGTGTTCTGGGTCTGCCCAACCCCAAATCTGCTCGTTGAAGTTCCCTCTGGCTCACTCAAAGGCCCCTGTGTTGCTTTATGAGTTTTGATTTAGTGAGGCTCTTCTTATTTGAGTTACATCCACTGAACCAAATCAGAACTGCAAGCTTTAAAATTTCATATAGTATTTCACTATTAGTGAAAAACTAAAATACTGAAGGGCTTGACAAGGTGGGACATCCCTTGGACCTATGGTGTAACCAGACTTGTAGAAGGGACTCATCTCTCCACCAGCCAGGAGGACCTGGGTATGCAGAAGGCCAAGATATGCTGCTCTCATGGAGGTGAGTGGTTTGTTCAACCTGGTGCCCTGTTCCAGCCAACAGCGTGTGATGCTTCAAAGAGCCACATGAGCAACCCCACAACCACCAAGAAGTAATACCCTGAGTAATGACCTGCCTGGAGGAAAGGTTTCCCTCCTAATCTCAAGCAGTTAGTTTTGCCAGGAAACTTGAGCATTTAAACCCCTCATATCTTATCCTAGGTAGGCCCGGGTGTTTTATTATCTGTATAAATGCCTAACCATACCTAAGTTCTGGAAAGGCTATCTTCAAAGTGTTGCAGCAGCATTCACTGACCGACCCCTTAAAAGGGGAGGTGGGTAGTTACACTGCTGCCAGCTCTCCCTTTTCTTCAATACACAGAAAGTGAAGTCCAGAGTGCCTTGATTCTGTGCCTAAAGCTGAACAATGACTGAGTATAAAAGCCAGAGTGAAAATACTGGAGCTCATGATTCACAGCCCCCCCCTGCACACAACAAAGTTCACACTTCACTAGGAAACGCGGGGACAATAATTTCTTGATAATTTTCTGATTACCAACAACTTTAGGGCAATTCATCAAAAATATCATTTGGTAGTGGCCAGGCTGTAGCATCTGGACTCCTCTCTCTAGAGGTAGCCCGGACAGACTGCATCAAATCTGTGATGACTCTTCCCAGTTTTGGCGCTGGCACCATCAAAAGAAGCCCCAGCAGACCATTAGAAGGTGCATTGAATAGGCACTGTCTTTGCTAGTGTTTCTCTCTGGTGACTGCCACAACCAGGGCCTCAGGGAGCCCAGCAACCCTGCAAACCACAGTAACACAAAAATAAGCACGGGAAAGAAAAGGAATTCACTTACAGTTCTTATCAGAAATGCTCAACTCCTATTTCTCAAATGCTCTTTCAGGAAAGAGTATTCCATCCCCTGTTGCATAATCACAAGTGATGATTTAAAACTCCAAGAAACACTAGAGCCGTACTGCTCCTAAATTGACTTAGTATTCTCCAGGCACTTATTCAGAAACATGAACTTGGTTTTAAGTATGTGGAATGCTGCCTAGCCACGTTGTGCAGTGGCAGTGCACTGGGAAGATCAGGAGAAAAAGAAGCACTGTTACCAGCCTGGACCTCTGGAATAACAACGGCAGCGCCCTGTTTTATTTGGAAGCTTAAATCAATCCACACACACCTGGTTTGAGACCTGAATGTCTCCAAAAAAGAATCCTACCAGTGAGTAGTGGAGGGGAGGAGGAAGACCGTGCCGACAGCAGGCACGTTGACAGTGTTAGTCAAACCTCTCCATATCCTCCTGCCTGCAGTAATTTGACTTTTTGTTTATAAATACCACTCAGAGGTAATTCACAACCCCTGTCAGCTTAACCTGTTGATTGTAAAATCTGTCTGAAGCATCAGAGAACAACTTGATCTGCCATAAATACTTGTTTATACCAAACATAGTCATGGCATCTACGCCTGTGTTGGGAAATCTGCAAGTGTTTTGTAACCTGGTGGTAAGAATGGCACAAAGGCACAGCCAGCACAAGCTGGAAATATTTCCAACCACAACTGTCATTCGCTGATAAAAGAAAAGAAGCCCCCCCCAGACCCGTATGGCTATTGGCCAATGTTCCCCTCTGCTTTTGCTATCTACCAGGCTGCAAGAAACGGTTGGATCAGGGTAGGCTGGTGAAAAATATTTATAGAAAGAAAAAGAAAAAAAAAAAAGAAGAAAACAATCACCCCAAATTCCTTTTGACCTTTTACCAGAGCTCAGGTGTGTAGGCTCCTTTTTCATGCTTGTTGTTTCAAAACCAGTGCATGTTGGGCTCAGCCTATCTTTTTTACAGCTGAGGCATGTATTATTTTGTAAGGGAGAAACCTGCCAGCTGGATCGGGCTGTTTATTACTTTGACAACTTGATTTTGCCCTTTTTTTTTCCTGGGTGATTTGCCAAGATTAGCTTTTATTTACAGGGTTTTACCTTCTAAGACGAGGTGAAAGCAAGAGCAGCAAAATTTTTTTATTTTTTGCCCTGACATCCCCAATAACTTCACCTGGTCAGATGGTGGGGTATGTGGAGTGGCAGTAGAAACCCATGGTCAGCACCCTGCCCTGTGGGTTACCAACAGAAAGCATGTGTTGGGCTTACACGCAGCCCGTGATTTACTCACAGCCGCGTACAGAGGCATTTGCTCTGTCTCTCCAGTGCCTCTAGTGCCCTTTTCTCGTTAAAGAAAACAGACACCAACAGATAACGAGAGGAGCCTGCTCTGCAAAATCCAGCTCTGGCTCGTGAGGCAAACGCACCCACCGAGGCGCTCGAAGACAGCCCTCGGAAAGGGTCCATCGTGGGGGGGAAATACGCCGCTTGTTTGTGACCCCCCCTTCTACAAAACGTCATGGTAGTGGGTTTTACAGTATCATAGAATCATAGAATGGTTAGAGTTGGAAGGGACCTTAAAGATCATGGACACCTCCCAGCAGAGCAGCTTGCTCCAAGCCCCATCCAGCCTGGCCTTGGTCCCCTCCAGGGATGGGGCAGCCACAGCTTCTCTGGGCAACGTGGGCCAGGCTCTCACCACCCTCACACCAAAGAACTTCTTTCTGGTATCTAATTTAAATCTCCCCTCTTCCAATTTGAAGCCATTTCCCCTTGTCCTGTCGCTGCACTTCCTGACAGTCTCTCTCCAGCTCTCCTCTAGCCCCTTCAGACACTGGGAGGCTGCTCCAAGGTCTCCCCAGAGCCTTCTCTTCTCCAGGCTGAACAACCCCAGCTCTCTCAGCTGGTTTTCATAGGAGAGGTGCTCCATCCCTCTGATCATCTTCATGGCCCTCTGCTGGACCCAATCCAACAGGTCCATGTCCTTTCTATGTTGAGGGCTCCAGAGCTGGACACAGTAAAAGTATGAGCAGAAATAGTTCTGTGCAGTTTGTTTTGAGGATAACGGGTTGTTTGGGGTTCCACGTGCGGCATCAAAACCCACCGTGGGACCATCGGCACGAAGGGGATTTTAACAAAGGTTTAACAGAAACTCCAGATCCCATGAAAAATAGGTGGAGTAAATTCAGGGATAACAAGGTAAATGACACCACCACAACTATCCCATTCGCCCCAGCCTGTAACAGTGCAAATGGCAGGGATTTATGATGAATTTTATATTGAAGCAGAAGTGCCAAAGGGATCTTTTCCCTCCGAGCCCTGCTCACCATGAAGCTGCTCCCTGTCCCCAGCACACAGCAAAGGGGACGACACAGTGATGTGAACAAACGCTGAAGCATCCCCGAAATGATCATTTTTCTAACGAGTTTCATCACTTTCGTGCATTTACTTTGGGTCTGAGGAGCTTTCCGGCCGGGCTTGCAGCGGAGCGGCTGCCGAGTGCCTCAGTAGATGGCACCCTCTCTCTGGCTGGGAGGGGAGCCCGGATCCCTCCCAGCTCCTTCCCATTCGCTTCCAGGCGTGGAAAAAACAACGGGCAAAACACCTCGGCAAAGGCTGCCAGGGATTTTTCAGCCGAGGGGTGACTCCTGTGGCTGGTGATGAAGGCAACCTCCCGCGGAGGATGCGCAAGCTTGGTGAGAACACCCGGCAAGGTCCACCAAGGGTTGGTGGGGCACGGTGGGGCTGCTCACCGGGTGGGAAGGCAGTCAGAAGGATAAGCCCTTGCTTAGAGGCATCTTTGGGGCAGAAAATCACCTACTTATAGCTATAAAGCAGGAAGCACGGAGCTTAGGACAGGTTGGGGTATAACCTCAGGTGACAGATAGGACCCTGCTCACTCGCTCACTCCTCGCAGTGGGATGGGGGGCAGACTCTGAAGGGTAAAAGTGAGGAAAAAAAAGGGTTGAGATAAAGATGAAATAAAGTTTAACAGGTTGAGCAAAAGCAAAGCCAAACAAGGAATCTGTTCCCTACTCCCCGTGGTGGATGGGGGGGTTCAGCATCCCCAGGAAAGGCGGGCTCCATCACTGTGACTGTGATTTGGGAAGACAAACACCATCACTCCCAACGTCCCCCCCCTTCCTTCTTCTCCCCCAGCTTTATACCCTGAGCACGACACCCCATGGCATAGAGTGTCCCTGTGGTCAGTCAGAGTCCTGGCTGTGTCCCTTCCCAGCCCCCTGTGCCCCCCAGCCCGTTGCAAAGGAAATCTCCTGCTGATCACTGGGTCACTGAAGATGCAAAATTAGAACCTCTCGCAGCAAAGACATTTTTAGAAATAAAATAGATGTGCAATTTGCTGTCAGTTTTTTTCTGCTGGTTTTATGGCACTCTACATGTACCTGTCATGGGTTTTTTATCTTCCTGACACAGGCATATAAAATAATCAATGGTTTGGGATCATCTGGTGTTGGTAATCGGTGCCATGGCAGGTCATCTGTAAGGGGAGCACATTTTCAAAATAAAAAAAAGGGGCACTTTTGTGGCAGTATTTTCTACAGTCATGAAATACTGGAGTGCTCTGTATTCTGGCTGCTTTCTTTGATCTGCTCTGCCTGGGTCAGAAAACCTTCACCTGGAGCAGATCAAAGGAAGCCTGAGCAAAGCCTCTTCCTCCTGAACGTCTCTCTCCTTCACTTCCCTCTGCTCTGCCGTGCTGGAAAGCACAAAAAGAAGGGAAAAATCAGGGATTCCTCCCCCACTGACCACATCTCCTCCAATTTCCCATGAAGAAGAGGATGATCAGCTTCCAGGTTCCTCCTGTCACAGGCTGTGATGGGCACGTGCTGCCAAAGGACACACGCTCCACGTGCCGAGGCTTCTGCACCATTGGTGACACTTTGATGAGCTCCAGCAGAGCAATTGGGTTGGGTGGGACCACTCACAGGCATGAGACTGCCCACAGGTACCCACTGGTGGGAAACAGGAATTTGGGAAAGGTACAGCTGATGGAAACACGGGGCAAAGAGAAGGATGGAGGTGGGTTGCCATCATTAAAAAAAAATAAAAAACCTCAAAGAAAAAATAAATTATGGGAACAAAACCAACAAACTTGACATTTTAAGCAATTGGAAGGGTTCAAATATCAGAGCAGCTTGAATAACCCAGCACTGTGTCTATGAAATAGAATGTGATATCTGGTTATTTTATGGGGTGGGGGGGAGAGCTGGAGGGTAAGTAAAATGTAATTAATAAAATACGATAATTTTTTCCAATAAACAATCATAGAATCATTCAGGTTGGCAGAGACCCTTGGGATCATCCGGTCCAACCATCAGCCCTACTCTACAAGTTCTCCCCTACACCATCTAAGTTACCATAAGGTTTTTCTAGTAGAAATCTTCTAGTAGAAATAAAATTAAATACATTTTGGAAAGGAAAAGGGAATACAAAAAAACTTTGAGCAGAAGAAACTGTATTTTAGTGATTATTACACTAAATAACCTGAAATGGCTAGAAGGCAATAGAATTGCTAAAAAATATCCTTTCGAGAAAATATATTAAATAATATGATATGAGAAATAATATGATAAATTTTGATAAAACCAGCCACGCTGACATATTTCTACATTTGCTCTTTTAAGTGCCAAATAAAATACAAGTTTATTCAAGTGAAAAAAAAAATATATAAAATATTGCAATACTACTGGGGTGCTTCTGACCTGTGAAACCCATAGAAAATTGTGCAGAAATTCGTTTAAAAGGGCTCTGCTGCAGTCAGCTGCCTGACAGCGAGGCTGCTGGTGATAGACTCCAGGCACCTCCCGCTGGCCTCTCCCTGGCTCCCAGGGAGCATCCCGGCAACGGGGGGGCAAATGCAGCTCCTGGGCCGGCAGCGACACCCTGAACTGGGAGAGATGGGGGGAAGGCGTTGGCAGGAATGGGACCCGGGGAGAAGTTTGCCACAGATGCAGGGAGGGGAATGGCAATGAAACACACCTTGCTTTAGCTGGGTGGGGAAGGCCGGCTTGGTTTACACCGGCAGTTGGCTGCATTGCTGGGCATCCTGTGCAAAGCATCCTCCAACAGCATCGTGCCACGCATGTGTAGGCAGTGTCATGCCTCTAAATCATACAGAACGCTGATTTAAAGTTACTTCCTCTCTCCTGTACATTAAATTTCAAACTTCAGAATGCATAGACATCTTAGGAATCCTTCCAGCCTTATGCTTCGAAGCCACTGGACCAAACTTTGCTCCTGTTTGTACTGGTGTAAACCCTGGGAAGCCCCACGGTTGCCAAAACCACAACCTGGTACATCCTACCTCATGATGCGCTTGGTCCAACATGGAGATGGTGACATTAACCCTCTTTCAGCCTGTAGTTTTCAAACGTCTGTAAGGAATACACAAACTGCAAGAACGGGAGTGAAATTGCGTACTCCGTGGTGAAATAAAAGCCATTCCCAGAGGGTTCCTTTTTAAAAATAACGTGGACATCTCTGGCTTAGACACAGTTTGAAGCCAGCAGACCGGGCAGGTGGTACTCGGGCTGCTATTCTTCCTGTCTGCCAATGGAAGCCCCTAGGACTCCCTGGTTCAAGGGTAACTTTTTGTTTTTCTCTAGGCCACGAGTAGTTCTTTTTCTCTGGAGCCATTTTAAAGGGCACAAACTGCCATATTTCTTGGAATACATTTAATAAACAATATGGTGACATCTGTGGAAAACATACCACTGACACGAAATTTCATTTCCGTGCGAGAAATAATATCTATACCAGGGCATGAATAGATCATTTGGACTCTGAGTAAAAAGCTAGTCAGACAGAGAACGCTCCATAACGATGACTCAAAAACATGGCCACAGCAGTAATTGTGTTACCAGTCTCTTCTTCACTTATTTCCCATCCTGAAATGCAAAGTTTACTGCTCCGCTTGCTTCTTACAGTTCAAGAATGATCTCAGCTGCTCTAATGATGTCACTGAAAGGCCCCGGGAAGATCTGGCTTGCCACCAGGGCTAATGTCCTTTGCCTACGACAGAGAGACAGCAAATGTCCGAACACTCTTCAGATATACTCCTTACCTATATGAGAGTATTCCTTAACTATACATTCATTTATTTTAACAAATTAAAATTCATGCACACACAACTGGATGTTGTGAGACAACTGGTGGTTTTGTTGTTACCCCAGGACCGTACAACTCCACACATTTTTGTCACAGAGAGGCTGTTCTTGCACTCCCAATACTTGAGAGTTACAGGGCAAAGGGGCACGAATGAGAAGACCTCCCTGACGGGGAAGACTCTCGTCCTGGTCCATGGCTACGCTCCTTCTCGTTCTCTTTGATTTCATCAGTTTTGCAGTTTGAGGTCTGCGGTGGCCCAAGCTCACCTGGAAATTATCTGCCTGCTCTCCAGCTGAAAGAGAGGTGGGGGCTTGAACCTTCTCAGGCTTGGGACGGACAGCAATCCATCTCTGCCTCTCAACAAGGGCTTGAACCCCTCAGCTGAAGATATCAAAAGGGTTTAGGTACCTTCTTTGACCCTTGCTTAGGGAGGCTCAGTTTTCTAAACTTAAATGGCTGACAAGTAAAGACACGAAATAACTTTTTTGAGAAGCTGACACCCATAGCAATTCTTGGTCCTTTCCCTTCTCAGGGACCTGAGAACATGCTTCTGGAGTTTGCATTTGTGTCCTCTGAGAAGAAAACTTCAGAAATTATTTTTGCAGTTCCTCTAGGCTGGTGACTGGCCCATCACCAGGTAATTAAAGCTTTGCTGTGTTGTTTTCCCACGTTAATGCAATTGGTGTAGCTCAATGGTACTGCAAGAATCCTGACACTCAGTTGGGCTCTGGAGCCCTCAACATCAGGACATAGCCCTGTTGGAGTGGGGCCAGAGGAGGCCACAGAGATGGTGGGAGGGCTGGAGCCCCTCTGCTGGGAGGACAGGCTGAGAGAGTTTGGGGGGTTCAGCCTGGAGAGGAGAAGGCTCCGGGGAGATTTTGAAGCCCCTTCCAGTCCCTAAAGGGGCTCCAGAAAAGCTGGGGAGGGACCCTGGATGAGGGAGGGGAGCCAGAGAACAAGGGGGAAGGGTTTGACTCTGGAAGAGGGGAGATTGATATGAGATGTGGGGAAGAACTTCTTTGGTGCGAGGGTGGTGAGAGCCTGGCCCAGGTTGCCCAGAGAAGCTGTGGCTGCCCCATCCCTGGAGGGGTTCAAGGCCAGGTTGGAGGGGGCTTGGAGCAACCTGGTGCGGTGGGAGGTGTCCCTGCCCAGGGTAGGGGGTGGCACTGGATGGGCTTTAAGTTTCCATCCAACCCAAGCCATTCTGTCCCCAGATTCAGAGCCCGAGGAGCCTGGGCTCCTGCCTCACCTGGGACTTCGTGTTTTGCTGCCACTCGACGGGGACAAGGCGAGTTGGGGCTCCCAGCAGGTCCAGCCTGAGCGACTCAGGAGCCCAGAGGCTGCCTTTGATTCCCGGTGCGGGTCCAGCGCTGCCATTGTGTATTATACAATAAACTGTTTACATAGCAGCCTTTTGTTACAGGTTTTAAATCTTCCCAGGCTGCCAGCGCTGGGCGGGAGCTGCCAGCTGGCAGACAGAGAGGTGCTTGTGCTCCGGCTGTTGGAGGTAATTAACAGCCCCGACTGTCAGAAGGTGACAGCCGGCAGAAAGTTCCTGCCCTGGGGTCACAGCTGGATTCCGGCAACTTGCTCCTTGATTTACCAGTAAAACTAATAACGTACGTAATATCGGTATTAAATTATCAAACCAGGGGGACTGAGCCCACTGAGCCCACGTTATATGTTCTGTCTGTGTCCCCCTCCTCCACCCCCCTTCCCCCGCCCTCCCCTAAATTAACTGGCCGAGAAAAGTAGCGTCGATATTTTGGAGGCAATATGTAAGATCGACTGGCTTTTGGGGGAAAAATTAAAAAAATAAATTCCCAAGAACTTGCCCCCCCAAAAATTGGGTGGACATAAATATTAGGGTGGTTGCAGGCCGTAATACTGTTGGGTCGACACTTTCCTGAAATCATAGAAAGTGAAACTAATACCTAGTGTTCATAATCCGGGCAATGATTATCAGCCACAAACTTCAAATTTAAAGTGCCATCCTCAAAATGTCACATTAGATTTAACTTCGCTGCAAATAATTGGCCAGGAACGGAAATGTAGAAATTGTTAATTTTACTGAAATAGTTAATCATTTTTTAATGAAAAATATTACTAATGCAGCAGAGCACTGAAGCATGTGCCACGTGCGGAGCTTCAGCCGTAACCATGGGCATAAATACAGTGGGGCCAGAGAGCCATAAGTGCTCCTTTTTGTAACTGGAAGCCAAAATATTAATTACTGGTGCTTTCAGTCCATGGTAGTAAAAACGCTACATATTTGGTCAGCTGAATGTTAGGAAAGGATTGGTTTTAGTGTTTGTGGATCATTGTCCTTTGAATTGATGTTATTTGGTGACAATGACAGTCCATATTCTGGCTTCTTTCTTTGACCTGTGTCTGCACAAGAAACCCTGTCTCCACCAGACCCACGGGGGCTCTCAAGCAGAAGCTCCAACAATTTTGTTAGAAGTGACAAATATCACAGGAGCGTCTTGTAGAAGTTACAATTTGGGAGTACACATTCCTAAATCTCTCCATTTAACGAGCTCTTACCCAATGTGCCAGGGCCTTCAGCTGTGGGGAGCAAAGCTGGTGGAGCACAAGAGCCCCAAGGCCACAGACCATTGCATTATGAGGAAACATAAACCAAAGTTGCTAAAAAATACTATAGAACTAATTTAAATTCAAATGGAATGTTCTGGGCAATGATTTTCTTGATGAAAATGCTTATTGGCCAAGAAGCTACTTTTCTTTTGCAGAAAAACAATTCCTTTCATTTTGACCAGCCTGATAGGGGCAGTGGACTTCTTTTTAGACCCGTGTGCCTTTTATCTTCATGATGCCCTGCAGCTCTCTCCCTCTACTGTAAGGTGCTGTAAATCAGCTTGTGGGAAGCTGCAGTGATCGATGTCAGCTGAACATTTGGCTGAGACGTCAATTTGTAAAGAGCTGTCAGTCACAGGAAATAAAGCTTCCTCTGCTGTCTGTGGGCTCTTACAGCCGTGCTTTCTGTGGTCCCAGGAAAGTTTAACCTATTTTCCTATAGTGAAATTATTAGTGAAATATATTCCTTGAGTGATAACCAGCAAAGCAGGGCGGTGATATATTCCCACACTACCTTCGCACGTGGACGTTTGACAACTGACTCCTAGTCGTGCTGTCCCTTTTTTCCCCAAACTTTCATGTGTGAGTAACAACAAATGAGGGGCTTCCTCTTTATGAAGGGCTTTGGTTTGCCAGAGAAGTAAGCAATACTAATAAGATTCCAAAATCATAAAGCATTCTAAGTAGTAACTGAGATGTGGCTGCTCCACCTCTGGAAGTGTTTAAGGCCAGGCTGGATGGGTCTCCCTCTAGTGGCAGGTGTCCCTGCCCATGGCAGGGGGTTTGGATCTTGATGACCTTTAAGGTCCCTTCCAACTCTAACCATTCTATGATTCTGTGACAATTGTCAATCAGAAACAAGTAGAAACATCAGAAGCACCCAGAAGTGCTAGCAGATATCTTTCATTAGAGTAGACCAAAGAAGCTAAAGCACTGCTTGAGATTGCTGTTATCTCTCTGTGCCTAAATTGTGAGTCTGTTGTCCTGTGGAGTCCTTCAGAGTCCTCCTTCGCTGTACAGACTGGAAGGCACAGCAGCTCCCTCTTTGCCTGGGTGGTTTCCCGGTGCTCACTCAGGTCATCTTCCAATCTGGGGTTCAGCCACTGCCACCACTCACCTCCCAGCCCAGGGATGGGGATGGGCACCTAGACTCCACCCCAGCCTTCAAGGTATCTATAGAGAGCTACTGAAAGTGTTCTGAAATCCAGTCAAACACATACACTCTACTGGCATCCACCCTCAGTGCATGAGTTCCCTCCACGCTTCTCTCAACTTCCAGGAGGATGAGGAGCGGGGAATGGTTTTGTGACGTTTCGGTGTGTTGCCCTTTTTCAGGAAGCACATGTTGGTGTGGGTCAGCCCTGAATTCTCAGGGCCATTGAAAGATCCCTCTTGCAAGTTTTACTAGCATTTATAACCATGTCATGTTTCAATACAATTTTTTAAAGACCTGATTCCACACCCTTTTAATTTAATGAGAGATTTCCCATTGATAGTAACAGCAACAAGACCAAACCTTAAGGGAATATTAACCAGCCAAGAGAAAAATTCAATCTGGGCAATGTGAGCTCATAAAGAAGTTCTCAGCCCATGTGTTCATCCATTTTACAGAACTTTGAGAAAAAACGTTGGGCAACTTTCATTTTCCCATTTCCCTGTTCATGTAACCCAGGCTGTGCAGTACGCTTCAAGAAGAGTAATTATGAAAAAAAAAAAAAAAAGGAATAAAATTAAGGATTTGAAAATTAAATTTAAAAAAAAAATGACCGAGAACAATAGTTAGAAA
Organism: Jacana jacana; assembly: GCA_013400555.1. Lineage (NCBI taxonomy): Eukaryota > Metazoa > Chordata > Aves > Charadriiformes > Jacanidae > Jacana > Jacana jacana. The sequence continues at coordinate 125,066 of VZTM01010078.1, read as the reverse complement.
GTCTGAATTGACTGTCATTTCCCTTCAAATGGAGAAAAAACTACCCTGTGAGCACAGCCTTCAGTCCACATGGGAGCCTTTTCAGAGAGACACAGAGTAACCCAGGAGAACTAACAGGAGAGACACGTATAAGAAGCCAGTAAATAGCCATAGATGGCCTTTTTAGATCATCCAAACTGAAAAGGGCTAAAATATTCAAAATCATGAAAGTTTGATTATAAACAACTACTTCAAATACATTGGTCATATCTAAACTCTGAACTTTTCCACCATCTTCCATCCATCTATAGATTCCCCTCATTTAAGTTCAGGCTTTACTTTCTAAATTGTCCTAGTCCAATTTTTAATAGTTTTTTACTTTTTCAAAAACAGCCTGTGATTAGCATTGACAATAACAGAATAAAACCTCAGGCTGCAGTGAGTCCTGCAGGGCTTCATACAGGTATTTCAGTGATGGAGTAATCCTAGAATCATCAGAAATTAGGGGGAGTCTGCCCAGGTCAAGGTTCTGGAGCACCAGGAAGTGACAAAGGGGGCACTTATTCCCAAAAGTGGGGAAAGGGAGAGCCAAGGAACCATGGAAGAGTTTGCCTGACTCCAGACCATCGAAAAATAAACAATGCAGATATTTCTGAGCACTTAGAAGATTCAGCAGTGATAACTAAGAGCCAAAAATGATGCACTTATCTTCACTTCTTCAAAATAGTCAACAGTTTTGCATATATATTAACCTAATTGAAAAAATAACAAAAAAACCAACCAAGCAAAAAACCCCAAACAGAACAAAAGCTGACCCTGCAGTAATGAGGGTGCAGAAGAGACTGGGAAACACCCCATTTAAAGGCTGTATCAACCAACTGAAAACCATCTTGAGCCTGGTGGTGTCCAGTCATTTCATTAACGCCTGGGGTGGTCCAACAGGCAGCAAGTGTATTAAATTCTTCCATGATACCAGGCTGGGAGGAGAGCAAGCATGTCGGAGGAGAAGGTTAGAATTCAAAATAAACAAGACAAATGGGAGAAAGGGGCCGTAATAAAAAGAAAGCAATCCAATCAAGGCAAATAAAACATATTCATAGGAACAATCAGCTTCACAAATACCCTATGAGGAATGACCTGCCCAGGTAGCAGTCCTCCAGAGAAGGAGCTGGATGTTGTAGCGTATCACACGGCTCAGAAGCGTCTTACCATTTCAATAAAGCAGATACCTCAACGGGAAGGGCAGACCCAGGAGCTGTATGTACAGCAGTGGGTTTGCAGTGGCTCTATCAAAAGAGGACAGGGCTCAGCACAGATAAGAAAGAAGATCAGAGGTCAAGAAAATGTGGATTTCAAGGAACAACAGCTACAATGGATTATTTCAGAGGAGAAAAGACGAGGAATAGGCGTGACACAGCTGTGTAAAAGACTACTGCAAAGAAAAAAAATATGAAATTACTAAGTCTGCTATAAGAAGGAAATTAAGTAGTGGGGTTAATTTGCAACAAGAGTATTTGGGTTGGAATTTTCCCCCTGTTATCTGTCCTTAAGGGTGCTGGAGTAAGCAGGGAACTGGATTACATGAGGAGGCAGGGGGGTCTCCCTGTCTGGAGTCTAGGCCAGCTTCTCTCAGGAATGGCTTAATTCTAGCTCATTTTTAGGAATAATTTGGAGCCAGACTAGAAGATCTCTGAGGGTCTCTCCCAGCTTCACTTTTTCCGACAGCGTGCCTGATACCTCGGGTGCTGAATCTGCAGAGTAAGCGTATTTCTGGTGAGAAACGCGACAATTTACCGTGCGGATTTCCAATCAAAAGGCACAGTCATGGGAATTCCACACACGGGAACCAGGAGAGCTGTGTGAGAGAGAGCAAGTTTCCAATGGGAAAAAAAAACAGGCAGCCAGGACAAATTTCTAGGGCCAAGTCATAACCCCATCACAGCCAGGAGCAAAACCCACATTGATTTCAGAGGGACCAAGACTTGGGCAGTCTTTTTTTGTTTCGAAAATCCGGCATTAAATAATGCAAAACGCTCATTGTGATTCTTCCAACTCTTCTATATAGATACAGATATATAGATACATGTAAATATTCCACATGGATACCTTGCTGTCAGATTGCCATCAGGTGCAACTCCACGTGGCCGGTTCCACAAAAGAAGACACCCCTGGCCGAGTACCTCTATCTGCAAGAAATCTGTATGAAACTGCCCGAATTCCCTCTCGCCTCTCTTTCTTTTGCAAAGTGGGTACAAATGAGGAAATCGCACCGAGGGCCTATTAGTAATAGTTATTTCCTAATTGCAGTGGGAAGCATCCTGCATGTTTGAATAAATATTGTTAACTCTGACCTCTCGGTTCGGCAGGACTGATAAGGCGATTGTTTGACCTGTATGAAGCGCATACAGTACGCATGGACTGCAAGCAGCAGGAAAACAGGAAACAATAAATCAGAAATTAGAGCACTGATTGTTGCAGCTAATTACATCAGACTTCTGCTTAATTTCTCACTCTGTCATTCTAACCCGATTTTCTTGCCAACAGACTTTGCAAATTGCTGGTGTCACGTACGTACAGCAAATAATAAACTTTAGTTACTATGATTGACAAATGAATGGGAAGGAGAACGCAGTTTATTATGGAAGAATGAACCCTGACACACACCAGATACCTGCTCAGATGCTCTTTTAATTCACTTACCTAGATATGCTGCATGATAGATTTTGCCAGGACGGGAGGTTTTGGCATCACGACAGCCTAATTGAGTTTGTGGCATGGTTTGATAATGCTGGACAAAGAAGGAAAAACGAGGCTACAGAAGGAGAAAAATGGCAGAGGTTGATTTTCCACAGCAAGAGAGATAAAGTGGTAAGTAGACCATTTAAATGCATTCTGAATACAATCAGCCTAGAATTAGGCATACTAATCAGCGTGTTGTTTAACCTCAACACGATTGTCCTCTTACCACTTATGAGGTAGCTTGGTGTCCTCATTATTGTCTCTTTTTACGCTACTCCACTTTCAGACCACACTATCTTTGGTGGTCCTGTTTGATCACTGCCACCAGCATCCTCAGCTGGCACAAACTGGCACAGCTTCCCTGAAGTCAGCACAGCTGTATCAGGCGTCCTGCAGTAGCTGGGAATCTCTGGCAGAACACAAATAATTCATTTCTCTGAGTGCCTACGTGACAACTGGGCCCCTCTGATGCAGGTAGAAGCTATCAGCACTCTTCTTACCACACTGTCTTTCCTTCTCCTTAGAGCAGCAGGTTGGTGACGTGGTTTTGAGCCCGGGCCACCCTGTGACACTCAAATGCAGTGGCTGATGGGGAGAGATGTGTTTTTTCTCTTCCCTCGGTGTCTGTTAGACTCCCATCAGCGAGAAGTCAAGGCTGGTAGAGCCAAACAGAGACTCTGGAGAGGGACTAGAAGGATTAATATCATCTCATTATTGCCTCTAGCAGGCTGTACCTTGAATTGTGTGTTGTGCATTCTGCAGCTGCCCACATGATTTAGCAAAGCAACATCTCAGAAAACCCTCTGCAGCCCACTGCAATGCTTTATTCCTGTGGTATATCCATCTATCATACCCCTCCAGTGTTACTTCCAGCATTTTCTCCAAGTCTGTGGTCACGTCTGCTTTGTTTTTTCCCTTTGGGATTTGTATTTGTAGAAGCATATCATCCTGCTCCCTCCCTCACAAATTTCCTGCACTACAGCAGTGATGGCTGGCCCCTGTAAGTGCCCTCTTCAGGAGTCGTTTCTGGGCAATTACACCTTCATTAGTCATTATGTCCCACTTTTTGTGTTTCTATCTGCAATTACAGATTTAAATGTTTCAGGTGGGTTTGGGGTTATATTACATTGTTCTGACTTACAATCCCCCAGTCTTTATTCTTTCAGAGTATAACACATTTATTTAGCTTTTTCTGCCCACCCTCCAGCTCAGGAGTTTACTCAGACCATTGTTTTGTTGGAGTTGCTGCATTTTCTCTGTCCCTCTGCCCCATTTCCACTTTTTGTATTGGTAGGTTGGTGCCCATTGAAAACTGGGAAGAAAACCCCAACCTTATGTCCAAGATATGGACAGAGAGCCATGGATGTAAATGCCAGGTTAAGTACAATATTGAGTAGGTGTTAAATCTTATTGGCAAGGCTTTTGCTTTACCTGTACTGCTAAGACAGCCCCAAGACTGCTGCCTTATCACCACAGACACAGCAGTGGCACCGCAGCCCAGCCCAGTTTGCTGTTGGCCACGTGGGTCACATCACAGCTCTTTGTGATGCCAGGGAGCTGGCTGGGAATGCCATGGTACCCCTGGCTCTTCCAGCAGTCACAGCACCAACCCAGGGACCTGCTCCAACCAGCAGCCCAGCAACCCCAGGAGATACCAGCAGTGTCAAAAAAAACCCAAACCAAACCTGTAAAAATTCCAGTTCCTTTCTGATTTCCCTCCCGTTATCTGGTCGAATTCCTGCCTTGCTTGGGAGGCAGCCGGTTCATCCATCTCCATATAGGAGACAAGCCCTGCCTTGTTTGTGGCGTTGTTATCAAAGACTAATGCATGGATAAAGCAAACAAACAAAGCCTAATCCGGAGCTATGTTAACTGCAGCATCAGAGCTGCTGGACGGATAACGGGACCATTGAGGGATCTGAAGGGGGTTCTTAACATTCCACGATACAGCCAGGCCTTTATTTTGCCAGGTCCATATCACCTCTCTACAGGTTCTGCCGGGTCCTGGGTGAAGAACCCATAAGTACAGCACAATCCTCTTTGATATTTTGACATCAAAGGAAAACACAGAGTGACCAAACTTTGAGTAAAGAGAGAACCTTCCTATTAGGAAGTGTCATTGCGTAGTTTAAGATACAAGCAGGGGAAAAGCCTTTAAACTAACTACTCAGAAGTACGGGCACCACGCAGCCATCATTATCTTTCTCTAGAATAAAATAAACCTGTAACATACAGCAGGAATCCACTGTATTATTTTTCCTCATGGCCATAAAAACAGTTTTCTTTTGAAAGTGGATTCGGGAACAACCGACTTCCTCTTCCACACTCAAAAAAAAAAAGAAGACTGGAAACCGAGGAATTCGTTCCTTTGCTGTATTTTTCCGTTTGCTGCACCCTGACTCCCACCTGCTTGCCTCTTACTATAGAGTCTGACCTTTAACATCTACATTAACACAAAAGCCTGAAGTCTGCCCCTCCGCATCGGGCTCCGAACAGGAGTCCCATAACCAGACCACCCCTTCACAGGTACGAGGAGCCATTAAACCCTGTGAATTTTCGCAGTGGATAAGCCCCGCATTAATTTGACCCAGGTGCCCGTCTCAACGCCGTGCATGGGAACGTTCCCCGTGTCCCCTCGGCTCCTTTCTCCGGCGGTGGTCCAACCCCAGCCCTCTCCGGACCCCTAATCGAAACCAGGCGAGCTCACCAGCCGGGGTGGGACTCTGCAGACGGATTGCCTTTTTTGTGTCACTTTGATGTGTTCTTCCGCGTCGCACACGACTACGCGGAGAAGCGGGAGGAAAAGACGACCAGCCCTGTGCCGGAATGAAGTTACAACTCTCAGCCTCTTACTCAGTTTTACCAAAACTAGCCCCTTGATTCGATACCCCCCCCCTACCCCCAAGCAAAGGGAAGCATCGTTACCAGCAGTGCACGCATTTGGGAACACATCTGCCCTCGTTTGCACTTACACAACCCTGGTCGCTCTGAGTAGATGTAAGAGAGGTCTAGATCCGTCCCATTAGTCTTTCTTTGCATGTTACACTTTTAGGTTAATTCATCCTTTACTTAAGACAAGAGAAGGACCATTAGCAGTTAAGAAATTAAATTAATATGTGTCTGCACGTGAGAAACTGAAAGCTGCCCGTAGTACCCAATATTTTATTAAAATCCCCATTATTTCAGCACCTCTTACTAGGTTGGAACACCGAGAAGAGCAACCTTAGCAGTTAATTAATGGCTCAAAACGTGAGGCACCTCTCACACCCTCACCCTGTACCACCCAAGAACATGCCTAAAATGAGTGGTGGCTGAAACACAGTAGGCGACTGACAGGCACTCCCGTGTGCCCGCTGGGGGCACAGCACTATATTCGCGAGATCAAGAGGTCTAACAGCAAGATCAAGAGGTGGGCAGCAAAATCTTTCAAAAGGGCAAGATGAACCCTCAAGGTTTGATTATCCCCTGGCAGCAAGAGGGATTGGCAGGTAATAAAATTAGGCTGGTCTGAAAGGTCTATAACTGAATTGGGCCCCCTATAATCGGAGAGCTGGCACGTCACAGGCCGGTTTCGTTGGTATGGATAAGCCAGTGAAAATCCAGGGATCCATCTGGAGTGAGATGAGAATCAGGCCGTGCCAGAAAACTGTAATTAGACATAAATTGCAAGAAAAAAACCCAATATTGTGAAGTGCCTACAGCTGAGCTCACAGCATCTGTCGGATGGGCAGCTACAAGGCTGCCCGTGTCCATTGGCGTCATCTCAGGCCCGTTTGTGAAGGTGTAACACGTACCATCAAGACTCACACTGCTGAGCTGTTTGACACTGTACTGACCTGAATATAAATGGTACAGCTTGCAGTTATTCAAAGCAGTGAACAGAACTACCACAAACTCGGTCTGAGACTGTCAGAACGGTAAAACTTAGCCGCCAGTGATCAACCAGTGGGTAACGTTTCACTTACACCACTTATTGGTGAAAGCTGCAGTTGCCTCTAGATTTTTACATCTTTATTCATCAAACTCAAATGCATAAAACTATGTACAGACAATGGAAAGAGCCAAGGAGTCCCAATGGGCCCAGGCAGGTACTTTCCAGATTTCTTTACTCCCGTCTTTGAGCGGTTCTGAAGAGGCACTTTTTCAGGAAATCAATGAGTTTATTTACATATTCTGGAGTTTCTTATAATTCAACCTATTGCAAAGGAAAAAAATAAAAAATCTTTCCTACCTGGTCTGAAATGCTAGTTCCTGGAAAGATTTGTATTCCAAATTTATACCATCCCTTAAGTGAGATGCCTCATCCTGCCTTCAAGATAAGATTCCAGGCATTGCTCAGATACTTGGGTATAATTTATTGTAGCCGCACAAAAGTCAGATCTAAATCCTTTTGGACCACGATGCCACAAACCAGCAGTTCAAAGTTCAAAGAGGGAGGCCGACAGATGCAATTAAGTTATCACTGCTGGGATAACTGTAACCCTTGCCGTGCTTTTAAGCGCTTCTGGGATCCTGGAGATTGGGAAATGGTAAAAAAAAAGAAGAGGAAAAAAATAAAAAAGGAAGAGAAGAGCAGAGCACTCTCCTCAACACTACCTGTGTTTTCATTGCATAAATCACAGCAGTTGGAGTAAAATAAATCCAGTGAATGATTTCCTGCCACTAAGGAAAAAAAAATCCAAAATCTTGTTTCCTGATGACTACAAACTTCTCTTGACAAACCTCCAGTGCCAAATGTGGTTTCCATTTACTGTTTTGGGATTTATTTGTCTATGCCAAAGTTCAGGTGTGCCAGCTCTTTGTAATAAGCCATTTGGATGAAAGCTTGGCTAGCTCAAAGGATTCTGATGTATTTTATTGCTGCCTTTTAAGATTATTGTTCAGAAATACCAACTCTAATTTTGAAATCAATTAGCCATGCAGTCTGATGAGGTGTTGGCCCAGCTCAGGTTCACACCCGCTGTCCACAGATTATTGTTAAGTTGAGTCAGGTCCTTAGTGCCGCTCGGCGCTGCCGGCATCTGGCGTACACATGTTTGATGTCCTCGCAAAACGACGCTGATGGCTTAAATGGCAAGGCTCTAATGAAGAAAGCCTAGCAAGCTTGCTGCCGTTTGCCAGCCAAACATGACTTTTACAGGGCTGTGTAAAAGTCGCTTTTTCCCCCTCGTTTAACTCTTCCATGTCAAGAGAATATAAATCTTCCCCCCAACCCCTCCCGCAGCAGAGTGGAGATTCAGCAAAGGTGACGAGAAGGGGACCTGAGGGTCTGCTATAGGCACAGAGAAGTAAAATCCCTCCAGCTCCTCTACCTTCCCAGCACCTGCGTGGCCGTGGAGCTGCGTGTTGGGAAGCGCTGGCTTCGGAGGGACGGGAACCTGCCTGCACCACCCACCACCTCCCTGGAAGGCAACCACGCCGAGAGCCAAGGAGACAGGTCGGGGAGAGGGAGGTGAATGCAACCATCCCAAACGGTCTACACAATGGCTCGTGGGAACCCAGAGAGAGGATGAGAACATTAGATTGTTTTCTGCTAGGTCTTTGCAGCCTGGGAAGTTTTTCTGCAGTTTTTCCAGTTTTGTGCACGAGATATAGGAACGTGACCTCAGAGGCATAAATACAAACTAAAGGGAAAAAAAAAAGCAACCACCTCTGGTTCGGTCTTTTCACGTGTACAAGGGAATTAAGTACTTATTCCCTTAGATTAAAGCTTCTTTGAGAATGAAATTTTCCTTCTTTTAATCAAAAACTATCCACCAGGATGAGCAGCTGAGCATCAGCCACACCAGCCCTACCAGAGGAGGAGGAACAGCAGGGCTGTGTGATGAGTTATGCGCATCCATCACCATCCCAGTCTATCTCAAATGACAGATGCTACACTACCGCTCTAATCATCTCGAAGGAATTTACAAGTATTGCATTGTGGCTTCAGAGTTGGAACCATTTGTCAAAAGCAGCCTTCCATTCAACCCATCTGCAGCGTTTTGGAGAAGGCTAAATTCATGCAGCCTGAATTTCAGCCAACCTTCCTTCTTATTTTTTTTCCCCGAAGCCAAATGCATTTTATTTTTTGCTTACATCGACTGCCATGGCCGTGGGGTCATTTAGAATCATTGTTCTCTGCTAAACAGAATGAAAGAGGTAAATTAGATAGCTCAGAACAATCAGGTGTGAAAAAGTAGTGCTTATCAGGTTGAGAAGAATGCAGCAGCTGAATTCTCTCTATACATACCTATAAATACATATCTATAACAAAAACTATCTGGAGCCTCTGACTGACCTGCAGACCCAGAATCAACTCGGGCGTAATATATGAGAAGTCAGGATCATAATTATAGGATGGGTGGGTGTTTTTTCCTCTTCTGAGGGCTTTTTTTCAGCCTCACACAACTTTTGTACTGATGTAGCTTGTTCTTCAGGATGAAGTCTGAGCAAAACCAATTTACAGCTCTAAAAACAATCAAGTTTTCAGAATTCTCACGAGTTGTACTTTCGTCCAATGATCTGTTGTAACTATAAAAACCACACTCCTGGCATGGAAGGAAGTATTATATGGGGATATGTATTTTTACATTAATTCTCCATTGGTGCTTCTTTTTCTCATATAAATGTTTGAAATATTCTGCTGGTGGCTTCAGGTGGGAAATGGTTAAGTAGGGTTTTACATGTGTCTCTCTCATTTGCTGGGTTTTGATTTGGTAGGACACTCCTTCATTAAGAGAGCTCAGACTGCTCAAAGAAAGGTTTTGGGGTTTGAAGGGAGTAAGATGTGATCATTGAGTCCAAGCCTGACGCTCAACAGCCATGAGCATCAATATTTAACACTCAGGAATAATTAGGTTATTTCCTTCTGCAGTGTCTTCCCAAGAAGAATCCTAAGAAGACGGGGTGTGACCAGAAGGGAATGGGGAAAAAGAAGGAAGCCCCAGCAGCCTAAGGGGAAGACCTAGTCTGGAGGGCTGAACGGAGTGAAAATCAGGCATAACTGCTGAGAATTTGTGGCTTTTTAAAATCCTTGACAATTATGCATGTCAAGAGAGCCAGGGACCCTGACAGTGTAACAGCCGTTCAAAATCAGCACGAAGGCCTGTATAGGCCCATGTCCCCCCCACTGACAGTGCTCATGTAGGGGTATAAATATCAAATACAGAACAATCTGAGACAATCTCTCAACTTGTAGCAATCACAGAGCATTTTCCTACCTTTTTCAGAGTCACTGATGGATCTCTCTCCCCAGAATGGGTTTAGTATTGCTTGAATTACCTATTTTTGCCTCCTGTACCATCCTGCAGCCAACACCCCTGTACCACAGTACTTTGAGACCACCATTTAATTATGTTAAAACTGGTGTTTAGTTACATTAAAAAGACCTTTTGCTGCCTCTGCTGCCATGGGTTGAGTTCCTGTGGGAAGAAAAAGTAAATTGACACCTTATATTCACCTCTTCCATATAATTCTTGATTTTGCAATACCTCCTCTGTAGGGACGGCTGTCCTTGTGATGGCCATTCCTACAGCAGGTATTCCACACCTGGCATTGTCCCTTCTCAGCCTCTCCTCTGGTTCTGTTTTACAGTTGTGGTGATGGGATGAACAGGCTCTGTGTACCAGATTCCTTGTTGTTTCTGGTTTTTAACCTGGATCTCGCCGTTCTGGCAAACAGAGCCTGCAGATGAAAAGTTGGGGAAGTCCTGCCTCCAGACCTGGCGTCACTCTGGATACTGTAAACAGAATCACTCTTCCTTTAGCATCCTGGAAGGTTTATTCGGGGAAGTTATATTATCTAAAATCCTGCCACATTATAGGTGGCTGAATGGAAAAAAAAAAACAACAAACAAATTCTGCCAAAATTCCATTGCATTTAAACAATTAATAAAAGAGAAAGGTGTGTAAAGGGGAGCAGTTTGGCTGCTCCTGTGTCAACATGTCAACACTGCAATAATTTATCCAGTTTGACCAGTTTCTGTTTGGTCTATCGAATGTTGGCCTTAGCAATTAAGTTTATTAAGAGGCTTTAATATTTTATTAGGAATATATTGGTTGGTTCATGTTTCATTTAAATCCACTCCCTTTCCCCTTAGCCAGGCCTGTGGTTCAGATGACACCCAGCACCACTGCCACTGGCAAAATTACCGATTCCTTGATGCTAATATCAATGCCAGTAGGGCAAGGCTCCAGTCACAGCTCTTTGACATAACAGGTATTATCCACTTACACAAGGCTGAAGGGTAAAATTTGCTTAAATTGCAGAAAAAAACCCAACCCTCAAACATTATGATATTACCCCAGAAGCATTTTTATACAGTTTGCCATCTGAAAACCACGCTTGGTCTCAAGCACATAGCAGGGAGATCACCACCCGGCCGCCTCTGTCAGGGCTTATTGTGTGTCTCAGCAATATTTGAAGCTTGGACTCCCTGATATAATTTCATTACTGTGAAAGGAATATAGGGAAGCAGAGTCTAGGAGGCTCACCTGTCTATTGAATGGGGATATGCTGGGGGAGATGGCACAGGATTCATCCTGTGCTTAGGGCTAACTCCAGTTTCTGGATGGCTGGCAAGGTGAACACCACAGGGCAAACCAAGAGCCTGGAGCTGCTCTTTTGCCAGACCCCTGTTAATTCTGCTGGTCTGTAAAATGGGATCTGAGGTTTGGGGCCAGGTCTCAGTGTAATCCTACTCTTGGACACATAAATCCTGCTGGGCTTTTTTGGTTTTGGGGTTTTTTGTTTGTTTGGTTTTTTTTTGCTTCCCTGCAAATTGTGCTTCAATGGGCTGTTGGTTCCCTTATTTCTGCCCAGCTTTTTTGTCTCCATTTTCATTCTTTCCTTCCTTTAGCCTAGAATGTCTCAGGCACTGAGAGCACTGTGCAGCCAGGTTTGATTTCCCGGCTTGTTGCTTCCCAATCAAATGTGTTTTTCATGAGAAACGAGACATTTTCCATCAGAATACTATTTCATTGATTTAGGCAGGGTTTGGGTGGTGGTGGTGGGGTTGTCATTGTTTTTTGAAACACTGGATAAACTGGACTGCCCAGACACCACCTGCATGCATCACAAAGCCCTCCTGAAATGCTCTTATTACTCTCTTTCATAAGTAATTACCACTGATGGTACTGAGCTCCTAAGCAGCAGAGGATAGTAAAAAGTTTAATTGGCAAACCACTACCTCTTGCTTGAATTTTAGAGCTGCTTTGTAAATAATTAATTGGCTTTTAGGAAAAACCCTACCTGACTTCAGCTGGTCTGTCTGTGCAGCTCTTCAGGACTTGTGTGGCCCAAAAGATGGGTTATTTCTGCCCGAGTAGAATAATAAGATAAATCCCAGGCAGTTGGCACTAAACAACAGTAAAGCGTGTGGAAAAACAAAATGAAAATCTATTTACTGCACACCCTATATAAGCTTGACCTCACTCACATTGTAATCATTTCCAAGCCCTCAGTGACGTCAACCTGCACAAGGTTGAGCCTCATAAAAATAGAAAATGTGACGGTTATGTGGCAATCCACTGACAAGCTCTAATGCCACCCCTTCCATAGCACGTGGCCAACGAAGGCGCAGAGCTGCCTGCTACTGCTGTGTGTGCTTACAGAAATGGGAGGAGAAGAAAAGAAAAAAAGGCAAAACCCTACAGGTATGGAACACAGGTCACGACACACAGGCTGAAAAGTCACGACCTTCAATATTAAGGCAACAATTCTGTCCTTCACCCTCTGTCCGTTATGAACAACAGCGGGGAGAGTGAGGACCGCTGCGTCACCATAAATTGGGAAGTCAGAGAGTTTTCTTGCTTTGCCCCAACCTTAATGCTAGGCAAACGCTGTTTTGTTGTGCCTTTAATACAATAAAGGGCTAATTCCTCAGAAATCGAGGGTATAAGTCACGTAAATGAAAACTTGTAAATTATGTCAGTAATCCATAACTCATACAACTGATTTGGAAACCAGAGCCTTATGGTTCAGAAAGAAGTAATTGCTTTATTAACTCCCATTTATCAGTATAAAACCAGCTAATTTAACTGACTGACTGATTTATATATTGATACTTTAAATTTAGCTCAACATCCTAATTTAATAAGGGGATCACATATGGATGTTTAAAAATATATTACTTTCTAGTTGGCTGATACTCTAAGCATGCCCTTATTAAGACAGATTATCTCCTTTCCCTTGTTCTTTTAAGAGAAGGACAAAACAAATTATATCTCTCATTTATTCTACCTGACAGAAAGGCCATGTTTCCATATAACCCCCTCTCTCGTAATATATTGAACACACGGCTAACCACATCATTCATTCTCTTTTTAACATCCATGATGTCATAATCTTTTGCAGCAGCCAGGGTGTATTCCTGCCGGCAGGCTTCGGGAGATCGCCACGGGGAGTCGGACTACCGAAGCAGAGTCGAGCAATAAATCTACCAGGTATAGCTGAAACAAAGGGTGGAAAGAAAACCGAGATGGATTTATACACCTCTGACTCTGACTCTCCAACAAGTTAAGGTCCTGTGTGTGTTTAGCTGATCCTGAGTTATATGTCAAGAACTGGAGGGTTCTCAGTAACTTCCTTGATATCGTTAAAAATCAGGGCAGGGGGAGTGTTACTCACTTTAATTACAATTATTGATATTGCCAGACAAGATGATAAGCTTCTCAAGGGAGGGACACAGGTTAGGATGCTAATAAGGACAGATTTTAGATGCTGGTATTAAATAACCTGTAGCTAACAATCATCAATTATAATCAATTTCAATAAGATTATAGAGAGTTTACAATATACAACCATGACTGTATAACGCACAGCCTAACAGTAAAAGTGGGAGCATTTAGTACATTCAAGTTTCCAAATTAGTGCTCCTGTGAACCCAGGGCATTCTTAAGGTGAGGCTGTGTGTGGACTGGAATAGGCACTTCTGCCCCAGTTGGCATTCTGAGAACTTCTTTTGCAATACAGTGAAACTCAGGCAATCACCCAGCCAGACGTGGGTTTCAGTGCTGACATCCAAAGGCTGAATGTGGGGTTTGAGCACAGAATCAGCCAAACTCCAAATAACAGCAAAGGAGGTCTAATATCAGGTACCAATTTGGGCTAAATTATGGCTTGAAATATCCTGTCTGTATTTCATGCTGTCATCCAACAAGCAATTTTGGTTTGGTTTTTTTTTTTTCCGGAACACCTCTTAAAAATTGTGGTTCTTGGTTAGGAAATCAAAACATTTTTATTTCAGCTCCTCATTCGACTGAATTGAGCTCAAGATGCTTCCTGACTTCAGACCTTAATAGCAGATGAGGAGAGCAGTGGGGAAATTCCCTTTCTGAAGTCCAGCCAAGGTCTAAAAGAAATCTTTAAATTCATTTTGGAGCCTACTCTTTTTTTTTTAAATGTAAGCCAGAGTGTGTGGTTTTGGTCCTTAGAAATTACCAGAGTGCTGGTTTGGTCCTTAGAAGTTACCAGAGTGCTGGTTTGCAGTACAGAAAGCCTACCCCAGTGCCAACACACTGTAGGACCCTCATGGTGACCATTCCAGTTTCACGTGTCTGGGCTTCTTGTGCTTTTCCTCTGCTGAAGCTGGAGTAAGACAGTACCACTAAACACAAGAGTGAAGCCCTCTGTCTGTATCGGTTCAGGACATGAGGAGGTTTCCCTCATCTGACCAGGGGGAGGGAAAAGAAATTGCAGCTTAGAATAATGAAATAAAAGACAGGCAACTGTGTTTGAGATCCAGGTGTGTTCCATAGTACCCCATTGCCTTTGCAGCCTCGTAACAATAAAATCCCATCATGTAGCCCAGTTCATTATCTGTTATATTACCTTACTCTTCCTCTTTCACTCTCAGCGTTGTTTCTTCTTAGCCATATGGCACCCACACAGTTCCCTGAACATGTGCCGCACATCCTCGTTGGGAGACCGTGAAAAATAAAGGTCTGATTAGAACCAGAAAGCCCCTAATCAAACAAAGTGGTCATTATTCCTTATAAAATTATTATCACTGGGATGGACTTCCTAATACTCTTCTCCAAGGGTATTTCCTCAGCAGCAGAGGGGTGATTGCTGAGTTGGACGGGTAACAGAGAAGGGTGAAAGATGTCCAAAAGGCTGAATGGTCAAGCAGGACGCTGAAATCGGGGCTTTTGTTCCAAAGAAAGCACCATATAGTTTATATGCTATATGTAGTGTATAGTGCTATACACTATAGTTTACCAGAAATCCATTTTCTTTCTCTTTGTCACAACTCCTGTTGTCTTCATATGCAAAAGTTCAGTGAAAGCAGAGCGTGGATCAGCCAGGGTAAATCTGCCCTGACAGCACCCACTGGAGATGGTACCCAAGGCTGGCAGGAAAAATGATCATTCTTCCTGATCACATCTCACCAGCCCAGTGTCTCACTCCCACTCCAGGGTTGTGCTGGTGGGACTGGTCCCATCTGGTGTTTATCAGGACGGAATTACTGCCGGCAATGAAGGGTTTGGGGGTTCCCTGAGCACACCCCAGTTGCTGCCCAGCATGTATTCACTATCCACACCAGTGCACATTTTTTCCCTCTTAGAAAAATTGTCTAAGGTCAAATCAAAGTAACTTCTGTCAACAATGATTTCTCTAATTACAACTTGCAGTAAATAAAAGTCTGAAATGAAGGTATTTTGAAATTAAAACACTAAAAGATTGTGATGAAGCTGATGTGGGACTGTTGGATTTTTATGCTCATTGAGTATTTTTGTCAGAAACATTCTTCCAGATTAAAAAATTAAAAAATGACATCCCTTTCCTTCGTTCTGTTTAATTAACAGGACAGAGTGTTGCTACAATTAGCAGCAAATCTGTCCAGGGAGCTTCAGAGCGTTTTTGCCCATATGGGCTCAACTGGACTTTGGGTTTGCTGTAACTTTGTTAAACTTGAAAACAATCTTTTGAAAATTAATGGTATCCTTTGGCCCAATAAAAACATCGCTGCATCCAGCAAAATATACGGGCAGCCATTTTCATGTGCTTTAGAATGTTCTTACAGATTACAATGTTATTCTACATGTATTTTAAACGGGGAGATCTCTTTAGAGTTCAGCAAGACTGGAGAGAAAATGTAAGGGAATCTGCTGAAAAAAATCTCCTGAGAGAAGATACCTGGGTGGTGAAGTTTTCCTCAGAGGGGTGCTGCTTCAGACAGTAGTGCTCACTTCAGGAAGTGTGAAACCCAGCCGGTTTTGTAAAATCCCCGTGGTCCCAGGTGCTTTCATTACTTCTACAGGCAAATTATGTCCCACACCTGCAAGCACGCCTGCTTTAATTCTCAGGGCAGAAGCCGGACCACAGTTTCTCTGTTCATCCACATCCTGATTCATACTCCTTTGAAATTAAAGAAAGATGTCATTGGCTTCAGTGAGCTTTGGGCACATCTTCAAAGGCATTTTTAAGCATACAAATACTATATATACCAATTGGCTTACTGGTTTAAAAAAAAAATGTACCTACTCAACTTGCAGAACCCAGGATACAGGCGTCACAGGAGAAACAGATAATAAAACTCTGTAGTATTTTCCAGCACAACTACAAGGATGTGCAGAGAACGAGTACCATCACGCTGAGGGTCTGCTTTAGGACTGCCAGCAGCTTCTGGTATGGAACCAACCCATCACCTGCATTGACAATGCCAAAGCTCTGGAAACCTTGCCTGGTTCTGGCTGTGGGCCACCAGAAACAATAGTGGGGAGGAAGGAGGCCTTCCCTATCCACTTCTGGAGAAGCAGCAAGGCTGGCACCAGCTGTAAGTCCTAACACCTTACTCTACCCTACCCTATACCTGTGCTGTGCCAGGAATGGCAGGTCCCACACACAACGTCCTCCTCATGTGCAGGGCAAGATTCATCTTTTCCTGCCTGGCTGAGGAAGCCTCAAGAGCTGTCAGAAATAGCACAGCCTGGGAAGAAAATGATTTCCAAGCTAATTCTCTTGTATGCGTCAACCCTTGTGTGGTGAAAAAAGTTGTAACAATGAAATGAAGATAAAATGTAATATTAGGTGTTACTTCTGCCTTGATATCAGACACACAGCAGTGAGGACATTTCAATAAGATATTGGGATCCTCTACTACCAATTCCTTAAATAGCAAGACTCATGGCACAGATGTGGGCCAGCACAAATATACAGGCCTTAATTACATGAAGCAATACAATACAATCCCAGTTTTACATAAATGACTATTCCCTGATAACAAACTTGCTGGTGGTGCTTATTGCTAGATAGGTACCTTGGTGTTTTGCTGAAACAGAGGGGAAAGAAGATTCATTAAAAGCCTTTAGAAAATACTGGCTGGGGCCCATGCCTGCACACAGCCCTAGCGGTGACACATTTCATACAAAAATTAAATAGAAAGTTTGTTTCAGAAGCCAGTACAAGGTACAAGGCGCCAGGCCTCCATCTCCCCAACCTGGACATGGTCCTCTTCTAAATTGTCTCTGGTCTTACCCCTGAGTACTCACTGCTGGTCTGAGAAGAGGTCCCCATTGTGTTTCCATGGCTGAGGAGACAGCAAATCCATGCACAGGCTTATGCCCCCAAGTAGCATCACATCAGAAAACCTGGGGTTCCTAAACCCCACTTGTAGATGGAGATTCTTAAAAGTTTATTTGTCCCTGGTGTTTAGTTCTCTTGAACTAAACTTTTACCCATTAGCTTGTGTGTTTGTCCTAGTCTCATTATGTATAGGAGGCTGAAACATATATCTCCTTGTAACAACCTTACAGTGAGTTTCACTTGCTTTTTTTGCAAACCAGTAGCTAGCATCCCTCACCTGGTACATAGAAATATCCTAAGAAAGTGTTATAAAAGTTGTCATATGTTGTGGTACATACAGTAACGCTGGTTCCTTAAGCTAGAAAAAGTGCTGCACTTTTTGCCCTTTAGGCATAGGTTGATCTATAAGATATTGATGCTTCCACCCATTGCAACCGCCCAGTGGAGCTGAAATTTCCACAAACGTAAATGGAGGGGGAGTCAAGGGTTGCCAGAAAACAGTGACTCACTAAAGGGAAGAACCAGCCAAGGACACAGGGTGTCCAGACACTGCAGACTACCCGGGTTGTTGCCTTTCACTTCCAAAACAGTCTGGGGTTTGGTTTTGTTTGTTTGCTTTTTGTTTGGTCAATCTCAACGTGATTTGTTAGCCTTGAAATTCACCAGCAAAGAGCTAACTCTAGAGAGTCATTGAATAAGGAATGCAAGAAAGATGTAATAGCTAAAAAAAAAATAAAAATATAATATTTAATTAAAACATAAACTGGGGAAAGACCTCAAGCACAATCCTGAGTTTCCTACGCCATCTTTTTTTATGGCACCTCTAACACGTCTATAGGTTGGAGCTTTCCCTTTCCACTTAGAAATAAAGAGTTCTCTATCTTTTACATGCAAGCCAACAGTTCCCAGCACGGAACTGTCATTCCTATAGACAATGGTCAAATTTCTGTCTTCCAGCTTGGGCCAGTCTGTCCCCGTTCCTCCCATGAAGACCCAGTGGCCCCTGCAGGAGGGTCTCCGGTGCTGTTGACGCTCCCCCTGCTGACAGTGTTCCATCAGGAAAGTGCCTTGCCAGGGCGGGAGGGAAGAGGGGCCAGAAGAAACCACTTCAAGGGAGATCATGGGAGGAGAAATATTAGGAGAAATATGGAGCCTTTGCAGGGACAAAGAGATGGGAGGAATCGGGGACAAGAGATCCATTGTCAGCAAACCACGCGCCCCGGGGGATCTGCAATTGCAATCTAATCTATCTAATCAGCACAGTGGAGAGGCTGCACAAGCTGTGATGGTTTTGAAGTTTATCTCATTTGCATTTGCACTTTAAATGTGGGGAGGTTTTTTTTTTGGGAAAAAAAAAAAGCTTTCAGGGAGAAGAAGAATTTCTTTGCAGCAAGGAAACTCATGCAGGAGATGAAGATTGCCTCCCCAGTCTGTCCCAAGCAGATAAGGGACTGGCACTGAAGGCCAGGTAAGTGTCCAAAGCACCAAGTTAGTGCTCGTTTCCATGATGATGAGTTTATCTTCCTTTTTTTTTTTTTTCTTTTTTAAAGTGAAATTCAAATCTCTTGGGTCTGTTTTAGGGCTTTTTTTAAACACGTATATCCTTTTACTTGCTAAAAGATGTGTCAGAATCTGCTTTTCTCCCTCACTTCACTCAAAACAGAAACAAAACCAAAACAGTTTCACTGGAAAACAAGATGAGCTCATGAACCCTCAAATCCTTTTTCTTTATGTCAAAAATCTCTGAAAGCTAACTCTGAACTGCCTGCTTTAGTGATTCACAAGGAGGGTGATACCTACCCGTCACCTGCTGTCAACGGCTTGAGCTCTGAAGCCGTGAATTTCTTAAGGCTCAGGCTTCCAGTTTCCACGCTCTTTTAAAAGCTTAAGAAATGATACAACATTCCCACTTCTCCAGCGTTCACCCCCACATCAAAGCAGCTCTACATTCCACCTCCACGGCTGTGTTCATTGCAGTAGAGTCCTCAACCCCCATGGACACTGACCTCCTGCCTCACCCTCTGAGCAATGGGTTTGCCTCCCGAGAGAAGCAGAGTCTGGAGCAAATAAAGCTGGTGTTGTCATACTAATTGTCAAACAGAGAGTAGAACATGATTCTTACCCCAATTAAGCAAAGCCACCCTGGAAAATTGGGCTTTACCCCCACTTTTGACATGAAGGACTGTGGGCAAGTAAGCACCCTGCATTTTCCCCAGGTGGTAATTGAATTTTTCTAATTTAAAGGACATATCAAAGGCAGGATTTCTCAGCCAACTTCAGACATTTGCACTCTAAATATTTATCTGGGGGGGATAAATGACACCCCATTTCTCTCCAGTGACAATAAGGTCATGTAAATGTAAATGCTCCTACCTCAGGTGCAGACATTTACTTCTGTTGTGATTTCAAGAGCAGGAGCTGAACTGCAGAGGGGAACCCTCTCAAACACAACCAAAGCCAAGGTCTCTGTGTCACTGGTATCAGCACTGCAGTAGCCCAAGGATCTTGAGAGCTTTTGTAACTGCTGAAACAGGCCAAGCACAACCAAAAACTCAAACTACACACATTTTCTATTTGCAAGCCAAAAATTAGTTGTGGATATTGCTTCTTTCCTAATAAATCCCATATAAATGATAGGGATTAACAGGACTGTTCTTGCCTATAAAATTAACAGATTCCACTTTGCCCATTGCACACAGCATTTTGCTGACTCCTTTTCCCAGAACCATAGAATTGGCTAGGCTGGAGGGGACCTTTCATATCGAGTCTGACTGGTGATGGAAGACTGAGGACTTCACACAGGCAATATTTTCAATGAAAGTTGCTGTGCATCAGTAGAAGCGGTCAGTTTTTGATGCAGCTTCTTTGAAAACAGCCAAAATACACGAGCTCCATCCCCAGAGCAGCACCTGGTCCAGCCCCAGGAGCAGTCAGCTCAGATCTAGGAGACCCTTGTTGAAAGCCCTGCTCCAGAACAGGACAGGACTGAACAGTAACTTGAACCCGAGTCTTTCCCATTCCTGTTAAATTCCCAGAAATCTTTGTTTTCCTGCCAGCTCTAATCTGTGTGGAAGGAGACGAAGAGGGAGCACATTAACTGTGTGTGTTTGCAATGAACAGTTTTACACATGGCAGTAAAACTGTGAGAGTATTAGCTTGGACATACTTGACACAAACAGTTCAAGTTTTGCAAAACACGACCTTTAGGAAAGGGAGAAAATACGGAGCCGTGTTGTTTTTACAGCCCATTCCCCAAATTCAGCATTTACCAAAAAAAAAAACCCAAAAAACCCCAAAAACCCAACCCAAAAAACCCTTTGGTGGGAAAGGCAGAATCTGTCTTTCGCTGTCACAATACTCGGCTACCATCACCGAATTTTGTTTGGAATAATATGGCCTTAATGCCCCCATCTCCTGCAGAATTGCTCAGACTGGTAGTTGATTAGAGCGGGGAGAGGTGCCAGTATTATCTGTGTTAGTGCTCCAGAGGTCATCCTACACTAACAAGACCGCCCCAGTCAGGGGTGACGGAATCCAGCTGCTGCCCCTCCAGCCGAAGGAGAAAGAATCCACTTAAGGCCGGGGACGTGTCTCGAAAGATTAACTATTCTAACTAGTTACTCTCCACCTCTGCAAAAGTGGCTGCCTCCTCATTATTGTCCTCTTTTTAGTGGGGGGCTACAGTATACACCGGCCCATTTACCTCTTTAACCCCGTGAACTGCCAGGCACCAAATACGCATTCTTTTAAAGGGATAAAACAAAGTTTTCAACTCTGCCGATTTCTGCTTAAAAGTGAGCTCGAGTACCTCTGCAACAGGAGGCAGCGCTCCACTTCAAAGACATAACCCTTGTGGGACTTTGGGTTGCCTGGTTTGGGTTTGGTTTGGGGTTTGTTGGGGTTTTTACTCCCTTGCTAAAGCACCAAAAGAGGCCGCAGGCCCCCGTTCAGCTGCCATCGATAGGAGGGACGGCAGGACCAGGCGGCGCGTAGGCCGGCACAGCACCCTCCAACAAACAACCTGGGGAGGAGGCTTAGAGCTTAAAAATCCCATTGAAAAACAAGCTGCAACATGGCATAGATTAATTAGCCATGTGCTTCGTTATAGTACTCCCCTACTAGCCTGATTTCTATTTTTTTTGCCTTTCTTATATGTTATTTTGGCATTGAGTTTGGGGTGGGGGTTTTGGGGTGTTTTTTTGTAAGTGGAGGAGGAGGCTCTTGCTCCAAGCTGCTGGCTGGGCTCTCAGCATCCCCGGGGATGGCTGCCCTGCTCAGGGGCTACAGATGGGTTGCGTGGCCAGCAGAGGGTACCCGAGTTTTCCAGTGACTGCACCAGACTCGAAGGGAAAGGAGCCGTGAGGTCACACTGCACCTCTCCTTTCCTTCCATTCCCCACTGGGGCTGGTGGCTGTGGGTCCGGTTTTGGTAGGGTGGTGGGGTTGCTTTATTTTAGTTCTCGAGTGTCACATTAGACAGGACCAGCCTCCAGTTTTCTCCCATTCAAATGATCAGCGGAAAAGACTTTCAAATCAAAACGATTTTCAAATTTTTCAAATGAAAAGCCATTTAAAACTCGTTTTACAATTGGATGTGGGTTAAGCATGCAGAGGTTTTACTGGCATTAGAGTTCTTCAAGAGTTTTAACCCCATTTGGACCCTTTCAAATCACTCGCTTGCGGAGTGCTGCCCAGTGAAAAGGAGGAGAGACATCTCAAAGCTCAAAAGAAAATTTGTGAAGCCCATCAGAAGCGAACCTGAGGATCTGGGAGCTGGTTTTCAGCTGACACTCTCATTTTGCAAATTCACGGGAAGTCCCTTTTTCAGAAATAGGTTCTATTTCTTTTTATCAGTTATCTCGATTTTGCTGATAAAGCTGATGCTCAAGATAGGAACCCAGCAGAAATTCCTTGATTTATTGCCTGGTGATAACAGCATAAAAGTGAACGCAAACCCACAGATATGCATGCCCTTCAGCTTGCTCCTGAAGCAAAAGAAGCGTATGAAGCAGGGGGGAAATGCCACAGGAGGGTTTTTCCAAGGTTTGGGGCTTTTTTTCCTGCTCACTGCATGAAAAAAAATCCAGATCTTGCCAACGATGTTTTCCCCAGAACTTCCTTCAGTAAGACGGGGATGGAGGGGGATCATGATACCGCGAGAACCGGGGGAGTGAAATTTGAACAAACAAGATGGGATGAAATCTTCGGTTATTCAGTGATTCCAGTGACATAAGGGATCGCACCATCACGTAGTCCCAGCTCTTACATAACAGAAACCACGGAATTTCACCCTGTAATTCCTGTACCCCGTCCAATAAAAATATGGTTGGATTACAGCACAGTGTTTAGAAAGGCATCTGGTCTTGATTGTAGGAATCCGGATATAATGTTTGCTCCCGATACTCGGGTCATTCTGAAATGGGATGGGCACCTAATTCCCATTTTGGCTTTTAAGATTTTTAAAATTTTAATATTTTTTTAAATGGCTGCCTTGATGAAACCATAAAAATATACAACCAGCTTAATGCTTTCTTAGAGAGAGGGAAAACAACATGAAACTACTGCTTATTTAGGCATTATCTGAGGTCTTCAGCTCTCGTGTATCATTTCCAAACCTTCTTTTTGCATTAGAAAATGTAATTAATAATTTCTTGCAGGTGTAGGCTGTTGACTGATGCAATGTGGAAAATAAAAGGATCCAAATCAGAAAAAAAAAAAACCACCCCACTGAAATATACCCTTAACATTTGTAAGTGAAAAATAATGATTGAAATCAGATTAATGGAAGGCTCTAAATTCTGCCTCTGCAGCGCTGGTACTTTGAAGAACCGAAGCTCTCAGGCTCTGTACCAGGCCAGCCAGTTCTGAGACCAACAATCAAACAATATCCAAACTTCCTAGCTCCCAGTGATGTTTCTGCAGCCTTTGGCCTAAATTCTTAAGACACTTTCCAGAGCCGCAGCTGACCATCCATGTGTGATCAACAAACAGCATCTATGAAAACAATCTATCTCAGCACTGAGGCTGGGAGAGGACAAGGTGATACGTGAAGAGATCTCACAGCCTTTCTTATCTGTGGCGTCAGGCTGGACGGCTTCATGGTGAGAAGCACACACTCACTCTGTGCGCTACGGAGTCACCTTTAAACACTACTGAGGCAGGGAAAACCTTATCCTTCTGCTTACCCTCCAGTTACGGGACTCCTGGAGGCACTGGCTTTATCAAGTGCCTCTTGTCTGTAGCTACAAAGAACAGGAGGATGTATGAGAGGCATCAGCATTGACTTCAGCATTTAACTTCCACTTAGTCAGAGGTGCAAGGGAAGAACACAACTTAGACAAGGGAAGATCTACAGCGACACACACTAAGAATCATAGAATGGTTTGGGTTGGAAGGGACCTTAAAGCCCATCCAGTCTCCCTGGGCAGGGACACCTTCCACCAGCCCAGGTTGCTCCAAGCCCCCTCCAACCTGGCCTTGAACCCCTCCAGGGACGGGGCAGCCACAGCTTCTCTGGACAACCTGGGCCAGGCTCTCACCACCCTCACACCAAAGAATTTTCTCCTGAGATCTCACCTTTATCTCTTCTCTTTCAGTGTGACAGCCTCATCCTCTTGCTCTTCATGGTGTGATGGCCAAACAGCCAACCGAGTCTGCAGGGACATGAGCTGGAATGTGCTGCCACACGTGTCCACACCCAAGCTTTCCTGTCCATCCTCCAGAGATGGTCTAAAGTTACCACTGAAGTCACAGAGGTCCAACATGAATCTCCTAAAGGAGCACAGGCATCTCACAGAAGGGTAGTCCCACACAGCTGCAGGGAGTGAGGGAGGTGACAACACCTAAACCAGCATCAGGTGTCTGGGGGCTCCAAACAGTATAGGGGGGTTCCCTGCCCAGAGCAAGGGGGTTGGAACTTCATGATCTTTAAGGCCCTGTCTGACCCAAACTGATCTGTGATTCTATGTTTGCTGACCGTGAGTCGGAGCCCTTCATCTCTTTGTGCTTCAGCTCTCCACCTACAATTACACACAAGGAGGACACCCTGTGACAGGAATAACTTCACCAAAGAGTGGCAGATCCTCACCTCACATGGTAGTCAGACCCTTTAACTCCTTGTTTAGTCAGAGAGCAACATGAATGAGAGGAAGCAAAGTGATGATTTTGGAGGAGATGAGCAGAGGGAGCGCAGGTGAAGTTTAGCAATATTGCTGGACCTGCTCATAGAAGCAGAAAAGAGAATGAACACATGAATTAATACAGCACACATCCAAACTAGTAGAGGAGAAAACAGAATGGTTGATGTGAGCCTTAGTAGGGACAAGGAAAACACAAGTCTGTGCAAAAAGCAACACGGACACGTAAATCATAGATTAAAGTAGAAAATAGCAACGTGTAAAATAAGTTACTAAAAGATCCCTACCTATGAAAAATATATTGTATATGTCCTAACTCTCCTTCAAAATGGAAGAGAACCCTAAGTTGTTTCTGCCACTTATTGGTGGGTTTGAGGATTTGGTCGGCTATTTTCATGAGGAACTGCTAGAGGATGCCGTCACCATTTTATCAGAAGGAAGAATAGAAGATTGTTTATTTCCTTAGGGCTGGTAGGAAAGCACCATGTTGAACTGAAAAATAGGACAGCTTGAAACGTTAGCTCAGTGAAAGCCGTCAGATACTGTTTATGGATTGCAGCGAGGCTCTGTTGTTATTATTTTTTTAATTGTTCCTGCATTACTTGTGGGCATGTGACCACAGTTTATGCTGTTATGTTGTCAGGCTGCTGATAATGGGAAGGACTGTTTGTTTAGACTGTGTAGCTCTTCACTTTAATTCACCCTGGCTCCAGCGTGACATGTTAAAACTACTATCAATGGAAAACCCAAATTTCCCAGAAGGACTTAAAAGAGCAACCTCGGTGAACTGAAATTATCTCCTCTTAAAGCTAATTACCTCAGTATACTTAAGAAAGTAGTGCTATAGGAAATCTGTTTCTTTAGGCTCTCTCCTGGCCTGTTCAATGCCTCAGGTCAGTATGAATAATTATTGTTTGCTTTTATTACACTTTTTTTCATTATTCATTTACATGCCTGTGGAAGGACATAAAACTAAAATAATCCAACAAATTAAGAGTAATTTTTTGAGACAGGCATTCATAATTAAAAAAAACAAACAAAAAATATTTTCACCTCTCAGTTTATTTTATTAAAAAAGAAAATACTGTGAGGTTTCCATTTAATAGGAAGCTTTAAAGCATTAATGAGTCTCCCAGGGCAGTTATTGCAAGTAAATATGGAATGCTTCCAAAAATTAAACACGTTCTGCCATTTTCTGTTACCTAAAGGCTGGATTTCAGAAAGAAGCGCATCCAAGAGGCCGATTGCTGAGGGAAGCAATACCTGATTCTGCAGCCTAGGTCATCTTCCTTCAGGAGAGTTCACCCAATGCCATCAGAAGGTCTGTCAGGGCAGCATTTTCCCTCCCTGTCCCCAAGGAGGGGTTTAGAGCTGAGTCTTTACTGCCCCAGCTGTAATTCCCGCCACCCTTTTAAAGCCCCAACATCCCAAGGATTTTATGACCTCGCTGGAACTAAGGGCCAGCCTGGGAGACAAATCCAGAGGGTCTCTTACACTGAAGGCTGCAGATTCAGCCTATGGGCTGGACTAAAGAAGGTGAGAAAGTAGTCAAGGAGAGTACCAGGATCAAAATCTCTTAACACAGCTCACTGTTATATATCCCACTTCCATTTACTTTGATAACTTAGGCACTGGTTTCCCAGAGCCATTAAGAGAGTTGGTTCCCAGTTAAGGCTGTTTGACTCCGTTCACCCTTTTGTATGCATTGATGGTTGGACTCAATGATCTGAAAAGTCCCGTCCAACTGAGACAATCCTATGATTCTATGACTCGGTCATGGACACACAGCTTCCCCCCCCACGACACCCACGCAGGCTGATGTGTCCATCCCTCACTAAATATGGACCATTGACACACAGTCAAATGACTTTTTTTCCCCACCCACCTGCATTGTAGCCCTTGCATGCAAACCGCTGAGACAGGAAAATAAATCAGGAAATTTGCACAGAAAAATGAATTTCTTTGAAGCAAATGAGCAAAGGTGGGTCGGTATTCCCACACATTTTCCCAATCCTGGATTCTCCACATGGAAAATAACCACAACCCTCTGACGTTGCCTCTGTACTCCGGGCCAAGTAAAAATAATGCAAAACTTTTTAAACCAAGTTTTTTAGATGTTTTGGGGTTGTTTTTTTTTTGCTATTGTCATGGAAATGAAGAAAAACACTGCCACAGCAAACAAAGCTTAAATCAAAGCACAGACAGCTCCTCTGCAAGCAGCCACAACCCTCTGTCTGCTGCTCTGTTACTCGCCCTGCTACCATTTGTCAAGCTCTTTGGACAAAAATTACTCTTGGCCGAAAAAGTAGCAAAATGAAATCTCTGCATATCATGATGATTTCAGTAATCCTTCCAGGAACATAACTCCTTATCCTGGACTTGACTTCCCTCTTTCTACACAGAGCTATTGATCATCTTGTAAGCAGCTCGCTGTGCTGGGTGTCTCTATCTTCCCAAAACTATCCCCTCAAAGGTCAGCACAGATGTTCTCAAAAAACAAGAAATAAATTTGGCCTTGAAAAAAAATGCTATAGAATAGAAAAATCTAGAAGAAAAGGGTTTGGGTTTGTTTTGTTTTTAATATCTGTGCTGTTTTTCAGAGGTAAAGATCTGCAGCCAGATAGCTGCAGCTCGCCCTGAGCTCTTGTTATTTCAGCCTGGACTACGCAGGATGTTGTTCTGCGTCGCCAAAAAATCTCTTAAGGGGAAAAAAAAATTGATCCTGGTGAATTCCTGGCTACAATGTTGTCTTGCAACATGGAATATGGCTGTCAATCGCATAGCAGAATAACCCCCTGTTAATTGCATAGCAAAATAATCTGCTTGTCAGTGTCACCTTCAGGTTCCTCTCCTGTCCTTCTGCTGTAAGGCTGAGAGCAACACACCCTGATACACTGCATTGAGTCTGGTGTCCAGTATCGTGATCCTGGAGAAACTGATTGATTCCCTGGGCCTTGTGTAATGAGGGCTGCATCGTTTTTATCCCTATGTAATGATAATAATTTGCTTTAAACACTTGTGACTACCCTTGTGTTTGAACCCAGAAACATTTAATGATCAGCTTGATGGATTTCGAAAGATTTTCTTTCCAGAACAGTCACCTTTTAGAACAGGATCAGAAAAGCAACTTACATGAATGAGAATCAAAACAACTTGCATCATCAGAAGAGTTTAGAACACAAGAAAGCTTAGAAGTTCTCTTGAAACATATGGTCCAGAAGTGAGATATGGAGGCTAAACTGCTCCCTGATACCTGGGTGAACAAGTCTCAGATCTCATGTGTAACCAGCAAATGTGTCCAATATCCCCCCCTTCTTTTTGCTTATTTACAAACATTGGTTAAACTCAGCAAACCTGCAAAAAAAAAAAAAGATAATCCTGCAGCAAATCCAAATTCCATCAGCAAAAAACCCCCTCAATACTGGAGTAACTTACTATGTGGATATACTTTAATTTTTCCAACTTAATTATTTCTAAAAAAAAATGTGGGTGCACACAAAACCTTACTACACGTATTTAAATAACACAGTGTGTGTTCTCATGAGCCACGTAAAGGTAAGCTTAGTGTGCAATGTTGTACAAAATGAAGTAGGATATAAAGATTACTAACAGCTACTGGAAATAAGAATCCAGTGGAGTTCTGTAGAGTCGATTTGAAGCTACAGACACCAAGAATCAGACATTTGCAGATCTACAAATTCTCAAGAGGACTCTGAAGGTTTAGTCGCTTTTCTTTTTAAAGAAGATCTGAAGTATCCTGCATAAGTTTTGTATGTTTTGAGACTGCTTTCCCAAGTGTTTAGACACCACAGTAGGGAGTGTTTTTAAACAAAAAAAAA